>JAOCPS010000002.1:1600783-1611997 GCA_025505425.1 Graphium colonna | reverse complement strand
AGCAATAAATACATTTTTAAATAGTAATGTTGTGTCATATCCTTGATTCTCGAAATTTTCAGTGCCGCCCTCGTATAGCGGTTAGAAACGGTTTCTATAGACTAAAAGTCCTCTATAAACCAAGACCGTTTTTAAGTGAAGGAATACGTGTAAAACTAGTAGAGTTCTAGTTCTCTCTAAAATGAATTTCTCAGATGTTTACGGTCCTCGTTTATACGTGCGTACTGAAAAGTTAATCTAACGTGTTCGAAACGCTTGTGCACGTTTCCGTTTTATTATTCCGCCGAGAAGTCACGTAACACCATTCCTGAGCCAACATAACATGTTAAAAATGAAACATCGAAGAAAACTCCATTTGGTGTGCCTTCTTTTTGGCGTAATTAATTAACAATCTAATTAAATAATTCGCAATCTCCAAAATTTTTAAAATACCTACAACTAGGACTAACCTAAGACTTTATCAGCCGATTTCCAGTATCTGTTCTAAATATAATGAGACTCATTATATACACAAGCTACACATCTATGACATAGATATATTTCGCGACTCAATGACAGTTTTCAAAAATAAATTGCTGCAAATCATTAACTAGCATTAGCCTATTTAGCCTGTAAATATATTCTGATCTTTTTATATTGTGACTTTAGTTTTAGTTTCGCTTTGAATTATTAATTATTTACTTTGTCCATGTATATTCTACTTGATTTGTGCGTGTTTTTATTTTAATGCTGTTTAATTATAAATGTCATCATTGTTTATATCTACCTTTTAATTATTGTAAGTGCTAATATTACTGAAAGCTGTGTATGTCTGTAACTTACATATATGTAGTCTTGGGTAAAATTGTAATGTTTAAAAATTTATTATTAATATATTGTATTTTTCCCGTTGGCGTACCTTATGAATAAATAAGTAATTAACCGTACTTAATAAACACACTCGAGCGGATTGGGGAAGGCAACGTGAGACTTGGCAATAAATTCAACAACTGGCTACATATAAACACAGTTCAGCGGCATTCAGAGGTAGCATTCGATACGCAGAAGCAAATGTTAGAACATTCCGCCATCCATAATAACCGTACGAATTAAAATAAAGTCTAGGAATAAATTAAAAATATTTTTGTTTTAAAAATGTACTTAATGTCTGCTGCATAAAAAGGATTTTTTTAATCTAACAAAATCTTACGTAGAAATAATAAATAAATACATTAATGGCTGCATTGTTCTCCTTGTTTCGTCGAGCTATAATTATTTTTTGTTTCTGGGTACAAGTTAGTCATTATAAATAATTTGTTTTTAATTTTTTCTTTTTTTGCGACACGTTATTTCTGTTTTTTTATTATTCTATTTTCCTATATCTAACGTTAAACGTTAGATATAGGAAAGTATTATATGTGTCAGCAAAATATCAGCGTTAGCTTAAGCCAACACAATACCTAGTCGATATAGCATTGTAAAATACGAGGACGACGAAATAAAAGTATAGCATTTAAATATAATTTTTTTTGAACATGCATTTACCTCCTTACATTGTTTTCTTTTATTTAGTTTTGTTGTTATATGTAACTCTGTTTTTTAACATAGTATATTTGTTTTTTTTTATCATGTCCTAGTATGACTATATATATAGGATAGTTTCATTCCGGCTGCGCCGTGTCCGCTAGGATGAACATGCGTTGCGTCATTTAACAAATGTCAATTATCTAACTTTAAATTATGTTTACTCAGTGGTAAAACAAAATATTTTTCTTTTATGAAATGAAATATTTTTTTAACTTTAGATTATTCTTACTTAATCAATATTTATTTTCATGAATATCTATATTCTTCATATATGTGACTCCTCTCAGTCACTTTATAAAGAAAACTTGAGGTTTTTGAAGTAATTTCAAGTCAACAAACTTACCACACGTATTTACGTAAAAAGGAAAGGTGTAATAATAATTCACACATTGAAATAAAACTAATTCTTTTCGAATCCTAATTTTATTAATGTTTGTTACTCTACACTTATTACCTAACTTCAGATATCCTGACAGGTTAATCTTCATTCTTCACAACATTGTGTACCGTATTTCTTCGTAAACCGTTTCCTAAACGCACCTAAAATCGAATCCGAATACCGTTGCTACTATATGATAGAATCCTGAAATTTTGGTCAACACGTGGACAGAAATCGGGGCAGGGAGGGTGTACTCTGCTGTTACCAATGAACCTAGACGTATCTGCAAATCACAGCAATCAGCACAGGAAACTGCCACAGCAACAGGCCAGCGAGCAGCACCGGCCTGCCAAACAAACGCTCACATTAGTTCCCGTTCCCAAGGATTTTTGGTTGCCACCTGTTCACTACTTCTTTTAGCATAGTTCCCTAACTTTAAGACCAAATACTTAATATATTTAATTATAGTAATATTTAGAGCATTGGGAGGATATAGGTGGATACTTTAGTAGGTGGCCACAACCAAGTCTAACACATACCGACCATTGCTTGTCTCGGTTCATCAAAAGTATAAAGTTTTACTCATAACTTATGCACTGCAACAACGGCAAATCAGCGGTTGTCAGCAAACAGCAAAACCCCCCCTTCCCGCAAACCGCTCTCGCTCTCCCCCGCAAACTCCACGCCCTGAGCATACCAACATTCAAATTAATATTCCATCATTCGTCATCGATTCCTGGTTAATTAATGCAAACAGGTCCTTATATAACTATTATGCATTTAAAAATAATTTGTTCATAAACTAGGACCTGCCGCAGTCTGAGTTTTTAAAGAAATAATTATTTATTAAACTATGAAAATATACTTGTATTTGTTAATGGAATTTAGTTACCACATTTGAAGTTGTGCCATATTATATCCCAATTTAGCCCAATAATCCCATGGGTGTACATGGTCTTCTCGGTTTTAAGATATAGGATTATTAAACCTGAAATAACATCTCATGACCTTTGGAGTCATCTAGGTAGTAATAAATTAGATACACAAACTAGTAGAAACATTTTTTTTTTGAATAATCTCTTTTTCTATGCAAAAATACAGTTTTTTTTCTTACATTCCCAACCATTACAAATAAACATTTAGTAAACAAAATTCAGTTCTTAATGTACATACTGAATGTATGAATGTTTTTTTTTATTATTCAGTTTTAAAATTGGCAATACTTTTGTTGCACATTTCGTTAAAAAAGAAAAAAAATTACATACAATCATTACAATACTTTATCTAAATTATAGAAACTTAAAACTAAACATGGTGTTACAATGAATTTTGCCGCTATGTCTGTCATAGGTAGGTCTGAAGTTTCTTAACATAAAGATGAGTGTGCTAGTACCTTGCCAGAGGCTGGTTTGCTTTGGATTCTTTGACACAGCAGATAAAAGCTCCCGGCTGATACATTTAACCTGCACAGAAACACCATAATCAGTTTCAAATTTAAAAAAAAATTAAAATGAATCGTTTTTTCAAGTAATACATTTTAAGAGTGAGCATTTATGTTTCTTTGGAATGCAAATATACAGCAGTTTCACATTATTTACATTACAAAATCCAAAGAATGATTCATAGCAGTATGGGCTTTTTTTTTGAAAAATATTTTTGACCTGCATTCAGGGGATCGATTTGGTATGGAATAAACATAATTCATCATAATTTTTAGTACTTTGAATTTTTTTTTATCAACACCAAATCAATCCCCTAAATTAGAGTCAAAATAGCTGCGGGGGCAGATTTCCCATATTAATCTGGCAATACCCCCTAATATGAACACTTTACTAAATCTTAACCATAGCAACTAAGTAAGATATGGTTCATTACAATAGACGAATGGCGGGATTCGAATCCTCAACCACATAATCGGATGTTTGTATTTACCCTTAGGCTTTTGGCATTATCTATATCTTTTGTCTACATTTAGCATGGTTCCGTGGCTACATCCCATCTTACATTTTGAATAATTGTGATACAAAAGTCAGCTTCAGAAATGTTCTGTTCTACCAACATGGCAGTCAAGGTTTTACGCTGGACAGTCAATCAGTTCCATGGAGCACTGGCCATTTAATAATTAGTTACAAGAAAAACCGCTTTGATGCTCTGCCAGACAAGCATTTAAAAGAAATATTTTTAAAAGAATAAAGTAAATAGCCCCTAAGCTGGAACGATGATCTTCGCAGGGTGGCTGAAAACATCGACTGTTGGCACAGTTCCCAAATATGCAATTTCATCATCATTTCCTGCCACATATGACTCCCATGTGGAATGAATTATCGCCAGCAGTATTTCCTGACCGGTACGAGTTAGAGACCTACAAGAAACGAGCATAGTCATATCTCAAAGACCAGTTACGCTCTTTTAACTCCTCCGGTGCTGTGGGAAGTCCATGTGACCGCTCCAGTAAGCCATAACAGGTTTTAAGAAGCCAAGGATCGTGGTATTACTTACCCATCGTCTCAATGCCTGGAGCGGGAACGAGAGCGGCTGCGGCTGTGGGAGCGGCCGCGAGAGCTCTTCGAGTCCGAGCGGGAGCGGGAGCGAGAGCGCGAGCGGCTGCGCGAGTAAGAGCGCCGCTTCGAGCGCGAGCGGGAGCGAGAGCGGCGGCGGGAGCGCGAGCGGGACCTGGACACGCTGCAAGGGGGTGTAATGCTTGTTAGTCTATATCTATAGAGGGTTTATGGGCTTTATGGAAAGCACTTTGACTACTTATCAACATTGATTTACAAAAATATAATAATAAATCTTAAACAGAGTAATAATCAAAATTAAAAAAAGGCAATGTAGGAAGAATTATGATTTAAGCTTTCCCAGACAATTTGGTTGTGCCATAGATGTTTTTTGGCATATACATTTATAACATAGTGCTCATATTGCTTGTAGCATGCACATTGTGTCAAGTATGAGCAGCTAGGCATTCATAATTTGAACTAATCTAAGTTGAATTATTTAATATTAAGATAGGCAATTTTTTTATAGGTGAAAAGATATTCATCATCAAAGCAAAATGACTGAATAAAATTATTAAATAGATAAATAGTCATTAACAGCAAAGCTTAATTAGAAGTTGTTTGTTCTATAGTATCTACAATTATATTAGTCATTACAGAAAATTGTATTAAATTAAATTGGTTAATGATGTATAATTTGAACAAAAATATTGAGTTTTTATAATAATTTACAGATAACATTCATAAAGGACATTTATTTTTTAATAAAAAAAATGCTGCTCTTATTATAAGATCAGTCTTGTGTTACGAGAGCATTTTACAAACATAAATCGCACAAAGAAAAACACCTAAATGGTACCGAAAAAGATATTAGCAGGTAGTTTTCACAATATTTTACTTTAAATGTGTTACTTCAATTACAATTCTCAAGCAATTAAAATATTTACGAACAATTATAACACAATCATGTCTTTGATAATGAGACTCCCCATACGAATTAGACTTACTTTTTCTTGAAATGTAATATGAACCTCCTAAACTTTATTAATTATTATTCTTGATCAATAAAAAAATTTTGAAGTCATTTATCTTAGAAAATTCATCATATCCATGTAATTAACAAATAGTTTCTTTTTCATGCCCACTTAAGCCATCATAAACGTATGCCTTAAGGGCATCATGTTTTTTTGTTTTACATTGAAGAAATACTCCTTAATTTAAAGCTGGTTTAATAATAGTGTAAATGTTTACTACAGTAATTACACCTTTTGAAAGTTGTGTAAATGATCACATGTTAAAAATTTTAGACTTAGTTTTTTTACTTTATGTAAATATAGAATCTTAAAATGATGGGCTAAGCTGCTGTCTTAGTTTAAAATGCCTTAAAAGATAGAAATTTACCACAGATAATATTCAATGACTGACCACTTAATAGGCAGTTGACCACTACTTTTAATACTTTCCACTTTTGATGTTATGGCTCCATCAAGTGTGACTTGATTCTGCCAATGCTTTTAATACTTGTATAAAAAATATAATATTGACAAGGAAAATAGCACCTTCTTCCATATAATGCCAAGATTTGTGTAAATGATTAAGTTGTAATCTAGTCTGGTATTTAAATATTTTGTTTGTATCTCTCACCTGCGTCGGCGGTCGTAACGACTTCTGTACGGTGAAGATGGGCGTCCATATCGCGCCATTTGAACACGAAGCTCCCTGCCGTCCAACATTCTACCGTCTAGAGAATCCAGGGCTTCTTCGGCATCGCGTCTATCAAAGAACCTAAAAATAACCCCCAATTATACCATGTGCTCTAAATTTTTACACACATAACATTATCATATTTCAATAATTGTACATTACCTCACAAAGGCAAATCCTCTACTTTCTCGAGTGTAACGATCTCTGGGGATGTATATATCACCAACGTCGCCACACCTCTCGAAAACTCTACGAAGATCTTCCGGCGTCGTGCGATATGTTAAATTATCTACTTTCAATGAGACCATGCCATCAATTCGTGGCGGCGGTCTGCCGTAACTCATTTTGAAAGCCTTTTAGAAAACTTTAACGAAAAATATATATGTCGAAAAAGTACAACAAGTCACGCAACGCAATTAATGGCGGCCAAGATGGCGGCAGCGTCAGTAAAAATTCCACAGTTAACGAAGCACTTGCAAAGCGTCCGCGTCGGAGCTTCGTAAATCATAGACTAAACTTTTTCCTTTTTCGTTCACAGTGTGACGCGTACACTTAAGAACAGTGTGACCATATTTAAAATTGCAAATATGTGTAAAAATTTAAACACGTTTTTAAATAAATATAAGAATAATTAAAAAAAAATAACCTCCTATTTATAAAACTACTTAAAAGTTGATTCCACGTTGAGATACCATTTTATAAGTAAATATATGTGAACACATATCAGAAAATGTATCTATTACACCGTAGCCATGGCGATGTAAAGTTGTGTTGAGATTGAGTTTTAATATTATTGAGTTTGACTTATCAATGAAATACAGCGAGTAAATTCCCAGTGACTTTCCTCGATATGTCCGGGGTTAAACAAGTTAGGAATAAAAAGTTACTACCAGACTTAAGTAAAGAAGGGCGATTATCTAAAGATATAGAAATATCAACTAAGGAAAAACACAAAGGTCCTGTAGGCTCACGGCTTTTTTCGCACCACACGTTAGCCAGTGTCAGAAAACTAAGCTTTTATCATCCGATTTCGTACGTAACTTTCACAACATGTTAGAATAATGTTTTAGAACAATATCTGAACACGCACGACCAGAAAAAACATTTTTAGGTCTGACCTTATTTACATGGTTCTATGGCGCATGAATTAAAATATTTTTCCTTTAAATACAATACAACGTTTTTAATATCCTTCTTTTTAAATAATTGCATCTTTCAAGAAATACTCTCCATGAGTTCTTAAAGAGAATTTTATAATAAATTAGAAACTCATTTACTAAGTAATATTTTCTATTTCTATTGATATTTAAAATTCATTGTACTGAAAGAGAAGTAACTTAAACTATTATTACGAGATATATCATCAATAACTTTGCTTGTACTAACTTCAACAATAATTTCAATGTCAGCCTATAGCCGTCAATTACTGAACGTGAGCCTCCTCCTAGACTTGGACTATTTTGTAGACTGAGTGTTAAGTAATTATTTTAATGTAGCATTCCAGAAGATAGTTTGGATATAGTCCTTGCTGCAACATACGACCAATCTCAGGAACATTTTGCCGATAAAGAGGATTTGTATCTCCAATGCGAGACACATGGCATTGAAACCTGGAGACGATTGAGGAACACGATCGATAAACAACCGCCAGTTATCATACCATTGGTTAGTTTACCAAAATGAACTTATAGAAATACAGTACAGTCCGCGAGACCTAGTATTAAATTACCGTATCTGTTCGAGTACAATATTCAATTAAATATAAATTTTTTTTGGTCAATATTTCGCTTCTTCTGGGTTTAAATTTTTTACGTATATAAATTCACATTAAAACAGTTATTACTCTTTGAATACAAAATCAAACAAACAATTTAATTTAATATCAGTTTAATTATGTTTTCTCGAACTTTTCGTTTAAACACATTGCCGTTATACTTTGGTTAATGTTTACGTAATACAATATATAACAGATCTAAAAAATATAAAATATGCCGTGTTTTATATTTTACAAACAACAATTTGTGTTGGAATTACTCCGCTCATGTCAAGAAAATTTGTCAAACAGGGCCACCCGATGAAGCGAGGAGGGATAACAGAGAGATTATCACCTTTCAGCGTCAAACTTATGAACTCCGGCGTCCATTCCTCACAGACAAATCCTGGGTACAGCAGACAGCCAGCTGGCGGGGCTATTTTCTTTTATTGATTACTTTTGTACAATATCTGTTGTATTGTGAATAAACTCGATTATCAATTCAGATTCTTTGTTTTATGCATATTTAATTAATAATGCGGACCTGTGGTTTGCTACTCTGTTCTTAAACCTTAGCATGGAAATTAGAACTTAATAGTCCATGAGTCGTTGTCGACGGATCCAAAAGGCAGTGGTTAAGCGCATTAGATCGGACGGGATAGCGTCTATGTCCATTATATTTTGTCTCAATACATAATAAGCATCGACCTAAAGGCCAAATTATTTTCAAGTTTTTTTAATGAAGGTCTAGGCTGAATCTGCTCTAGGCTGACCCATAAGGCTGTGTGACCTATGCCGTAGAAGGCTTTAGTGTAGTCGATAAATATTATGTAGAAGTTCTTATTATGCTCGTTATATTTTTCCACTATATGTTTTACCGTGGAGAATTTTTGTCTGAAGCCAGTTTGCTCCCATAGTTGGTTTTTATCTAGCTTATTCTTCCTAGGATAACCTTCAAGAAAACCTTAAAGATTTTGGATACTAAGCTTATGGGTCTGTAATTCTCTATATCTATCTTTTGTCTTTTCTTAAATATAAGAATAATGTTTGATGTTTTCCACTGTGTCAGAATTAGACCAGTCGCAAGTATCTCATACTTTTAAGTAGTTCTTTCGTCAATTTGTCTGGATCTGGAGCTTATTCTATCTTTTGACTGAATAAAGCTTTTTCTATTTTTCTGGGAAAAAAATTTAGTTCAATTATAGCTTTTTTTGGTCTACTATTGACGTCTGTTTTCTTATTGTATTTTTGTTGCTGGGCTAATTATAAATAAAGGTCTTGGTAAAATTTTGTGGCAATTTTGTTTATGCTTTTTCTATTGGTTGAGGCGTAGTGCTTTTTCTTAGTTTAGGCATCCATTTTCTATCTTATTCGGTCAGTTCTTGGTGTGTTGTTTTACTCCTCCTGTTTTTACTACATGCTCATCTAATGCTTGCAGCCTTTTGGCTATCTTTTCTTAGGTCGTCTCTAATATCCCTGTTTAATTTCGCTATAGTTTTTAAATTACCTTTGTAGGGTCTTCCGATTGTAGGGTTTTGTCTTTTCTATGAGTTGTATCGTTAACTCACTTAATTTGTATTTGTTTTGTTTGCTGTAATCGTATTTTACTTGAGTTACAAGATTTTTTAGTTTTCTATATTTCGTAAGGGCGTCAAAGCCACTTAATTCTTCGGCTGAATCAATTAGAGATTGTTTTATTTTATTAAAGGCTTCTTCCCTAAGGTATTATGTACTTTTTTAAGCAAAACAAAATCTAGATTTCTTTGTAGGCACTAATCTCATGTTGCTTCTTACCTTACAATGTATTAAAGTTAAATTTTGTTAGGTCCACTGTTTCTGTGAAGGCTTTTGGATTGTTTGTTGTAATGTAGTCAATTTCATTTTTGATGTTGCCATCAGGGGAGATCCATGTCCAATTATTTCTTTAGTTTTTCATATACGTTCAAGAGCGTCAGGTTGTGCAGTAGAAATTCTATTAGCAATTCCCCATATGGACTTCTTCTTCCTTGGCGAAAGTTTCCCAAGACATATTCTTCATTGCATTTCTTTGCTCCGATTTGAGTATTAAAGTCACCCATTAAAATTATATGGTTGTTCAAATATCTTTTTATTGTTTGGGACAATTCTTTGTAGAAGAATTTAGTTTATGTTTCTGTCGCTTTAGATTTTGGAGCATTTTGTATGATTGACCAATTTTTTTATAGCCCGGTATGCCCATGAAGATGTTAAGAACGACTATTTGATCGGAAATTCAAATTAAGTCAATTTTTTTATTTTTATTTATTTATTTCCTTTTTTTTAGTAAAAAAGAAACCTAATGCAATAATGTATCAATATAACAACCATGTTAATGATATTGATATGATGTTACTCAAATTCAGCACCGATAGACAGTGCAATCTTTGTGAGTTCACTCAGAGAACAGGGAAAAAGGTCAATTTTTCGTGCAATTATATTTAGAATTCTTAGAGCATGTGTCCACGGTGCCTCGTTCAGTAGTTGTGATCGCCCACGAGGTATCACAAACATGGTTGGGGTCGCCGTGAAAATTATTTATCTGGAACGTAAAGTTTTAGCTGACCCAACACGTCCGAATTATATACGATTACTCTTAGTATTTTAAACATGTACACTACCATCTGGTGATCTCTCCTGACGCTTGATTTAGTATATCCGACCATACCCATAATAAATAAGGACGGGTACATAAGTGGATAAAATAAATGAACTCCGTATTGTTTCATGTATAAAAATCTTAAAAAATTATTTTGCTCCATCATGAGATTATATTTAGTTTCATGTGGGGCCTAAATAACTGCGTTACATTCCATTTGGCGTCTCACCAAGGTGTTGTACAAAACTGTAATCGCTTTAATGTTAGTATTTTTTTTTACTTATTTTGTTGTTTCATTGACTATTTTATTATGAATCCTACTCCCCTTTGGCCAGCCACTTTGCCTTTATAAAACAATATAGTTAATGCGTTCTTCAATCTTTTGTCCTAATCTTCGCATATTGCTGATTTCTAGGATGCCCAAATTTATATCTTCAAGCGCTTTTTCTAGTTCGTGTAGGCTTTCTTCAGTTCTAAGGATTCTCGTATTTAACATAGCAATATTGATAATTAATAGAATCAGGCGTTACTTTGCGGAAATCCATTGTATACAATTCTATAAGACCGTTTAATTAGCATAGTTTAATAGGGATTCTGCATGGTCCTGCTTACATTATCGCTTGGTGGTGGTTTTGTCTGCATGATCATGCACGAGAGCGCACGCACAAGCAGTGTGGGAAGGGAGGGAGGTGCCTAACGC
>JAOCPS010000002.1:1589458-1600683 GCA_025505425.1 Graphium colonna | reverse complement strand
ATAATATATTTCATGATGAAATTATGTTTACTCAGGGGTAAATTAATATTTATCTTCACATATGATTCTATGAATTATATGAATTATAATTTTTCCATACGGAACTTTAGCCCCTTTAATCCTTAATCCCTTCCTCATCCTATCCAATAAACCTGTTTTATCCAATTCCCTAGGTTGACAACGCACTAGCGACTCTCTGGATGTTGCGTGTGTCTATGGACGACGGGGCCACTTACCATCAAGTGAACCGTCTGCTCGTTTGTCTTCCTTTGCATAATAAAAACCGGGCTAGTCTTGTTAAAATTTCCTGAGTCATTTTGGATATTAGTCCATCGTAATATATGTATATGCAGACTGACAGGCAGATAGCAAAAAATGTTTTTTGTTGATTGGTACCGTATTACGTAAATACGTATTTAGTGAAAAGGCAGACAGACATTAGAAACAGGCAGTCAAATTTTATTTACAATACTATTAAGAAACAGATTTTATCATAATATTTTTCAATATTTAGAGAAGAATACGAAAATAAATTAATAATTCTGGTCGCACATTTTATTTGCCCTTGACGAATACTTTTAAAAAGCGTCAACTGTTGACATTTAAACGTGTCAAACGTCAATAGCGTTACAAATTCTAATCAACTGTCACAAAGTCAAAATGTTCAAACGCTTCAGAAAGTTAGCGAACGGACAATGTATTCGGTTTCAGAAAACTTTGTACAGAAACGCATCGAAGGAGGTCAGTGTCTTCATCAACGGGAAAGTTGTGACTGTACCAAGTTATTTCACAGTTTTGCAAGCACTGAAAAGGGAGCGGGTGACCCTTCCGACATTTTGCTACCATGATCGGCTGTCGATCGCCGGAAACTGCCGTATGTGTCTCGTAGAAATAGAGGGGAACTGGAAGCCGCAAATCGCATGCGCTACGCCCATTTCGAAAGGCATGAAGATTCGCACGAATTCAAAAATGGCATTAAAGGCCCAAGAGGGTGTTTTGGAATTCATCCTAGTCGACCATCCACTTGATTGCCCTATCTGCGATCAAGGGGGAGAGTGTGATCTGCAAGATTTGACAATGAGGTTTGGGAATGATAGGAGCCGCTTTACGGACATACACTTTGAAGGGAAGAGGGCCGTCGAGAATAAAGAGCTTTCACCACTGATCAGAGCAGAAATGACTAGATGCATCCACTGCACGCGGTGCATTAGGTTCGCTTCACAGGTGTGCGGCATGGATATTTTGGGCACGTCAGGTCGAGGCTGTGAAATGTTGGTGGGCACGTACGTGGACAAACAGTTTTTCTCAGAGCTCTCCGGGAATATCATAGATCTATGCCCGGTTGGCGCTTTGACGTCGATTCCGTACATGTTCAAAGCAAGGCCTTGGGAGCTGAAGAGAACCAATTCCATTGACGTCACGGATGCGACTGGCACTAATATTATTATCAACCATCGCTTTGATAGGGTTCTGAGGGTACTTCCTCGGGAAAACGAAGAAGTGAATCAGGAGTGGCTGTCGGATAAAGGCCGCTGGGCAATCGACTCCCTGGACATGCAAAGGCTGGTCACTCCTATGTCCAGAGTGGATGGTTGTCTATGTCCCGTCGATTGGGATGAGGCTTTGAAAGCGACCTCTAAGTTGATAAAATGCACCAGTGCCAATAAAATTATGGCTATCGCCGGTCCACACACTAATGTTGAAACATTGGTAGCCACGAAAGACTTTCTTAACATATTCGGATGTGAAAACACCTTTGTAGAACGCTCCCTGTGCTACACGAGCTCTGACGCCGATTTAAGAGTAGCTTATTCTCTTAATGTCAACATGAAGGATATTGCAAAGGCCGATAAAATACTGCTCGTCGGTACCAATCCCCGTTTTGAAGCGCCAATTTTGAACGCATGGATTAGGCAAGCTTACGTTTACAACGAATGCGATATATACGTGATCGGACCTGAATGCGAATACAATTATCACGTAAATTATTTGGGCTTAGACGCAAGCGACGTGGCGAAAGTGGGAGAAATCTTCAAAGGTGCCAAGAAACCTTTAGTACTTGTTGGTGTGGCAGTATTAGGTACCTCATCGGGCATCGGAATGATGTGTGTTCTGAACGATTTCGCAAGAAGTTTGAATTGCCCTGATTGGGAGGTACTAAATATTGTTGGATTGGAGGCGAGCTTTGCTGGTGCATTAGAAGTCGGTTGGAAGTCGGGTGCCTTGTCAGCTTTAACGGAATACAAGCCATCGTTAGTGATCTCTTTAGGAGCCGACGATGTATTCTACGATTGGGCACCACCAGCTGACTGTCGTGTTGTGTATATAGGATACCAAGGGGATCGGGGAGCGGAGAAAGCGTCTCATGTCTTGCCAGGGTGTGCATATACTGAAGGCGGTGGAACGTATTTAAATATGGAAGGAAGGGTGCAGTTTGCCATGCCGGCAGTCACGCCACCTGGTCAAGCGCGACACGATTGGAAAATTATTCGTGCTCTTGCGGAATACAGTGGGATCTGTCTGTTCTATAGCAACACAGAGTCGATCTTCTATAGACTGTCTCAGTTAAGTCCCAACTTCTTGCATTGTGACACGTTCCAGAGGAAACTGTTCCCCGAGCTGATGCCTGCGATGATCGACAATTGTGGCAGCGTCAGCGGAAGTGTCGACGTCAAAATGCGGACGATTCACGACTATTATTGCTCTGACGTATTTACTTATAACTCCCCGACTATGCTGAGGGCGCTAAAAGCCGTTAACGACTTCGCTGTCAATTCTCCATATGTAGCGATTTAAAGATTATTTTAGTTATTGAATTATATTATTTATTTATTACATTATGGAGTAAAGAATATTTAATAAAATCGAAAATGATATTGTTATTTGATTGCAACAACTGAAGGTATGTCTTTTTAATTAAACAAGTGTATTTTTAGAGAAAATTACAAAAACCGACTTCAAACGCCTCAGTACTCGGAACATATCTTCTCCGTTATTTTGATTTTAAGAACAAACTACTAATCCGATTTTATAAAAAAAAATTGTAGGACCATTGTGCGAATGTAGCCTATCAGATAAAAAAAATCAAACCTGTTCATAAGTTGCAGAGATATGTGCGAACATTCATACATTTTGTTATTTTTATTTAAAAAACAAACCAATGAAACAATTTTTTTGAAAATTTTATGGGACAAAGAATATTCTATCATATAATAAAAGAATTTGGTTTAAAAATGACGGAGATACGCGCAAACATACTTAAAACCATTTTGGTTATTTTCATTTAAAAGAAAAATTATTGGATATTAGATTGGAAAAATTTATTGGATCATTCCAGAAGAATACCCAACAATATAAAAAAATAATTTTTAAGGTTGTTTTATAAATGGCGGAGATATGCGCGAACCTACATAAAACATAAAGCATTCATTCGAATTGAGTAAATTCCTCCTGTTTTGAAGTCGGTTAAAAAAAAGCTCTCTGATCTTTCACCCACGACGGTTTTCACTTTGTGTTTACAGTTATCAAATACATTCTACTCGCAAATTAATCGATTTGATTATAATTATTATTTGAAAATTAATAATATTTGAAATTTACTAATGGGATATGGTTCTTTTTTTATGGAAGGGAAGACAAACAAGCAGACGGTTTACCTGATAGTAAGCGAACCCGTCGCCCATAGACACACGCGAGTGCGTTGTCAACCTGGGGAATTGGATAGAATTGGTTTCTTGGATAGGATGGGATCGGTATTAAGGATTTGGAGGGGAAAAGAGTGGGAATAGAAAAGGGTAGACATGGCCATCTGGCATCCCCAAAAGTAACGCATACTTTATTTTATGCCAACTTTATAAAGGCCGGTGGTACTTCCCCGGGCGAGCGCAGCCGTAAAAGTGCAGCAAAAGCTTTGAAAAGATATTATGCTCTACCACCTAATATGTACGAGTACAATATCGAAGACTAAATGTTGCGTTTTCAGCCACACGATGGAGTTTTCAGGTTTTTACACAGAATGCTAAAAAAGTTTCTTAGGTATGCAGCCTAGAATTTGAAATCAGTAATCCAACGTCCTGGGGTGGGCACTAGATGTTGGACTTGGCCCCACCTCTATATACGCCCATGATCCACGGAGGCTTCCTATCTTTTCAGGTGCTGCTCAACAATATAGATAATTTGGCAGTGGCCGAAAGAGATGTGGAGAAAGCCCAGAGGGACCTCAGGACGGCGAGGGTCAACGACATCGTGAAGAAAGGCTTAGCTGATTTAACTTACGACTCCAAATTATTAAGCAGTTTGCACTCGCAAACAAATAAATGATCGTACTGGCTTGGCTTTTTATTAACATATACATTTATATTAGTTTTTTCCTCTATATGCAGCGGCTCAGTGCACAGTAGAACGAATTGAAGACGAGCACCCCAGGTGCTCGCCTTCAATTCTTTTTACTCGAGGCTAACATGAGTTTTTTTATAGAAAGGAAGACAAACGAGCAGACGGTTCATCTGATGGTAAGCGATCCCGTCGCCCAGAGACAAACGCAACATCCGGCGAGTTGCGAGTGCGTTTTCAGCCTGGGAGATTAGATATAATAGGTTTATTGGATAGGATGGGGTCGGGATTGAGGATTTGGAGGAGAATGTAGCGGGAAAAGGGTAGACATAGCCATCCGACATCCCCAAAAGTCATGCATACTTTATTTTACGCTGACTTTATAAAGTTATTTTTTATTAAATTTAAAAAAATTAAAGCTATATCTTCAATAAAAAAAATGCCAATAACTAACTGATTTTATTCTCGTAAAGCTATTATTGCGGTCGCAAAATTGATATGCTCTATTTTAAAGTATCGCCGTATATAGTATTTTTTTATCGCCTCCGTGGCCTAGTGGTTTAAGCCATTGCATTGTAAACCGGAGGTCGTGGGTTCGAATCCCGCGGTGGAACAATGACTTTGTGTTGTTGTTTTTTGGTTGTATTAGGCAATGCGAGCTGATCATCCGATTGCCTGAAAAGAAAGATGACCCATGCGTCGGGTGGGCATGTAAAATTTTTTGTGCCTAATCTCTCTTCAGTCGTGTCGGATATCCATCCCATCTGGCTAGAGAGCAAAGAAACACAGAGTGCACCCGTGAGAGAGCACCCAGAGCGTACACTTGATCATTACAATATCTCCTGCGCAGTTGGCTAATCTCAGATTAGATTGGCCGCCGTGGCCGTAATTCGGTCAGGAGGACTTTATTCATTTACACAATGAAAACATGAAAAGGAGCTGCTGTACCTATAGAGGGAAAACTTCAATAAAACACGAGTTTAAAAAACACAATCAAATTTTTATTAAATATCAAATATTGTATTGTCTAACACGATTCCTTAGCTATCATGTTTCACTTAAACATCATTATGATAATGCGGTTACAATTACACATTAAGTACGAAAGATATTTTTAAGTTGAATACGAGAAAAGCCCAAGAAAAATATCGCCAAGTATTTCCCTAAAGAAACCACTGAAAAGTATAGTACACAAGATTGATAGTATTCAAATATTGTCACGAAGGAACAAGTGGAATGATTCAATGATATCATCAAATTTCTTAGAGTATACATATATAACCATAAAGCAGTAGTCACCAATGGTAAACTGTAAGCACAAGTGTGAACAGTCCTGGTGTTCAAAATCCCTTTAACATAGTATTGATCAGTTTTAATAATCAAATCAGTAACATAAAAGGAATAATAAATTAAACAACTTTTACGGTTTATTTTTAAATTTTATCTCCCGACGCTTCGAACCCTTTACAGCGTTCATTGTCACGGGTAGGACTGAGATGTTTGGTATAAAGGCTGATGTATAATATTCGCGTAAGTCTCAGATATAATATAGATGATATAGTTGTGTAAATTTACACTCTTAAAGCGGGTAGTACAGAAAAAAAATAAATGTATGGTTTCAAATTTTTGCTATAAAAATACGCCTAGCTGCTTACGCTTGAAACAACGGGTGACAAGCGATATCAGCTCTATGTTATATGTATACTCTTAGTCAAAGTATTAAAATATTCACAAGCAATAAGAAATGTGATCACTTATGAGGAAAATTTATAAAAATACGCTTATTTTCGGTACTTTATCGTAAAATAAGTTTTCGAAGACAGACAGACGAAGTTTCGAGAGAAGAATCACGCGAAGTACACATTTATATATAGTTAGATATGTTTTCCACGAATACACGGCTTAAATGCGACATCTACGAATGCCTACGCAATTACGACCTCAAATCTGTACGTTTGGTTATAATAAGAGCTTATATCTAAAATATTTTAAATATATTTTTGTGCGCCAAAGCTCTGCACGAGTCTTTGATGATTCAAGCACTGCCAATCGCAACGGTTTTCTCCTTTTTCCATAAAAAAAGCTACAGTGTTGCTACATGTCAAAAAATATAATGGTATCTTAGCATGTATCGCAAATAATTTGGAGTGAGCATTAAATAATCTAGAGCTTAGAGTATCTTTCTTTGTGCACGTAAATGCATGAACTTGAATGAAATGAAAATGTTTTTTAAACTTAACTATAAAACAATATTATATAATATATTATTGAAAGTTTAAAAGACAATGCCCAAAAGATGTATCAAAAAGTCTCATGCATCAAAATCAAAATATATACTAATTATTTTCATAATTTTACGACATTACGCTCCATCGATTCGATTTTAGAACAGAGAATTTAAATTTAAAGAATAAAAGTATGAAAATTGCTTTTCTTTTTTCATACGTGACGTTTACCCAATCGGTCATAGAGATGTAGAATGCAATTGAAATTATTGTCTATCAATTGTATTTTCGATTTTTCATATGCTTCCGAAACCGGAGTTTCTTTACGAAAAGAACTTCTACAGACGTTGGCATAATAAGTCTAGTCTCTAATAAAAACTTTTTACGGTATGCCATATAAAAATGGGCATTGTCCTTTAATTCTATTGATCTTTTTGTTGTTGGGTCTTTTCGACTTTTCTTAATCTATCGGACATTTTTTTTGATTTTTATTTTAAAACTTGATATGTGGGCTGATGTGTCACGTCGCGTTGGTCATGGGAACCTTTCTTATGTAATATTTGGGCAGTTTGTAGTGACCAGGTAACCAAACTACGTATGCAGTTCTCACACTTAACCCAATACTGTCACCATACCGAAATTTTTCAAAACTCCGATTTATATACCATCTCCTATTTGCATTTTTATGAGAAGGATGACAAACGAGCAGACGGTTCACCTGATGTTAAGCGATCTCGTTACCCATAGACACTCATGACGTCAAAAGAGTCACGAGTGCGTTGTCAACCTGATAAATTAGATAGAATAGGTTTATTAGAAGAGGTCGAGATTAAGGATTTAGAGGGGAAAGGAGTTTGGAAAGAAAATTCCTACCCGACAGCCCCAAAAATCTTATCTTATTTTATGATTTCGTAAAGGGCGGTGGTTACTTCCTCGGATCAGCGTAGCCATAGTAGAGCAAAAGCTGTGGACAGATGGTATGCTCTACCACTTATTAAATTGCAATTATAAGGTACCTTACTCCCTAACTAAGGCTAAATAGTGCCACCAGCAACAACACAACTGGGGGTATATATACGGGGACCGGGTCGGCCGTCCCTACCCCAGGATGGTCTAGAGCCCACCCTAGAATGGTCGTGTGCCTAGCCTAGGATAGTCTAGTGCTCACCGCAGAATGGTCTAGTGCCTAGGCAAGGACAGTTTAGTGCCCACCCCCAAATGATCTAGTGCCATCCTGGAATATATTCACGTCCGGCCACCAGACGTCAATGTCAATATCAACATTTGCTTCACTGGTCAAATCTTCAAATGGCTCTCTTGCACAGTTTGTTTTTTTAGCTTAGTGACTGTATTGGATTAAGTGTGCGTCTATTTCACACAAAACTGGTATTATTTAATTGTGCGATAAACTATAATCGTAGTAGGATATTATTTATATATTTGCTACAGTAGTTATATGTTTAAAATCTTCTTATTCGAATATAATTAAAACTGATTATGTTTATTTTCAATATAGTTGAAATGTACGATGTAATGTAAGCATTTAAATACTGATATTCCTTAGTGGTACCTTCATATGGTAACTATCCGCCATATTGATGTTGTAGCAACGTCCTAAATCCAGCTTGTAACACACAGATATTAGACGTCCAAAATGTCTAGACATATCTGCTGTCTTTATCCAACGTCCTATTCTAGACAACAAATACTTTTCATCCAAAAAGCTTTACCTTACGATGGTACATGTCGTAAAAACCTTCTACATTAGCATATGCATATATATACTTAGTAAACATGGAAGCACTCTCGCGGACAGACTGATTTCTGGTTAAACAGGTGACTGGTGAGTTTCTTTCGCCAAGCCTTCGCCTTCAAAAGGTTAGCAAATCATTCATGAGATACGATGTATGCATCTATAATGGAATTCCACAAACACTATTAAGCTTACCTTTTGAGAAATTTAAATGTAAAATTAAAAATACTCTTTTCAGTAAAGCTTATTATAGCATAATTATAGCATAATAGCATCTTTTAAGTAAAGCTTAATATAGAATATTTTGATGACACAAATGTGTGGTCATAGTACTGTTGTTACTCTCGTAGGATTAAGACCTCATTGTATATATAAAATTGTAACCCAACGTCATTTTAAAAGAGCAACTGCTGAGTTTCCCGCCAGCTCTTCTCAGTAGAATCTGCTCTCCGAGCTGGTAGTAGCTTGTAATGAACGAATCTTTATGTAAAACCTATGTATGACCTTTCATAAGAGCGCGCAAGCGCCTATGTGAATAAACATTTTGATTTGATTTCGGTACTCGAGGACGTTATACGTGAGAATCATATATGAAGAATAAAAATAAACATTGAAAATTAAATAATTTTTGACGCAACGCATGGTCGTCCTAGCGGCCACAACGCGACTCGAGTGAGACGGAAGGTGGGTGGCGCTCGGTGGATACCGCGCCGAGTATCCACACTGCATTTATTTATTGGAAAATGGTCAAAAACTATATCCTTAATTTGATTACATAATTATGATGACAATCGAGTACCGAGTGCTTTCCTTTAATTTCGCTAGTGACTCACCAGTCAACCTGTATATCTGACAATATCCATCATTCCAAAACTAACCGTAAAGAAGTTGCTTTAAAAAAACAAGTGAATATTATACACAGTGAAACGTTCTATTAGATCTATTTTTGATATAGAGCTATTTTAAATCTATCGAAGATTAAAATTGTCTGTATTTGTAACTAAATTTAGGTTATAAAGTTTACTTGCACAATCAAAGCTTTTCAATACGAGAAATATCCATAAGTAAATGAGTATATACATATATATTAGTATTAATACTGAGAGGTACATAATAGGTGAATTGCATTACGTCATTAAAAGTTGACAAATAATTCATTATAAAACAGCTGATGTCAGACATCCATCTTTGGTAACGCCATAAAATCGACCAATCAGCAGCCAGGATTATAACTATTGCATGGCTAAGATCAAGTTGTAAAGGAGTTGTTTATTAGTGATTTTTGTTTAGTAAAATAACCGAAAAACTTTTTATGCAAGAGACGAAACATGAAAATATAAAGAACTTTTAAAAAAGCCGAGTACAAAATATTTTTTGTCTGTCGTAATATCTTTTACTAAAGCCAAAGTCCACCTAATTTACCATCTGCATAAAAATCGACCTCCAATACAATAAATTAGGCAACTTTTCCTTAAAAAGTTTAAAAGTTTAAAGTTACTTTACTTTAGTTCATTGGAAATTTGAAAATTGAAATTGAAAAATTGATAACATAATGCAGTTGGCATTATGTTATCAATTTTTCAATCAAAGTGAGAACAAAATGGCTGCGTCGCTGTATATAAAATGGCCGCCGAAACAATACTTATAGACCTGGCCGATTGGACATGCAACAAAAACAATAAAACAACAAACAAACATAACGTTGTAACAAAATGCAGGAAATTCAGCATCCACGAGTAGATTGGCTTGAATCAAGATGCGCCTCCGAAGAAATGCCAAAATCATTGTGTTTTTTACACTTTAGTGATGCTCTTCAGCTTCCTGCTCCTCAGGCATCTGTTAAGAGAATTTATTGCACGTTATTTTTTATCTGTTCTTATTATACACTAACGTCTTAAGCTATAAGAGCCTTTTGCACACAAAAATTGCACAAAGACAAACACCCATATCTAAAACAATTTTTACCGTATAATGTTTATATGTTGTTACCACTTTACTGTGTGTAGGTTATATTGTGGTATTTTAATGTGTGTATCAGAAGGAACGATAAAATAAGAGACGTGTTCTTGATAAGTTGTGTACTGTATGAGTCTCTACGAGCGAATGACTTCAAGAGGGTTGGCGCAGCAACCCTCATCTTAAATGACTACATGTGTTGACATAATTATTGCGGTGAAATTATGGTGTGGACACGTCTATAAAATACTAATGTGGATACGCGACAAAATATTTGTAGGCCATCCAAATATTTGCCTTGTGTGGGAATCGAACCCACGACCTGCGACGCCGACGTCAATCAGTGCCGGATTAATCATTTGGCATAGTAGGAGGCTGACTGGTTTAGGGGCCCGCGCACCGAGAAAAAAGTTAAAAATGTCTTAGTAAGTGATTTTTTTAAGAAAGGTCAAGAAATGTTGATTCATGGGAAAAATGCAAAACATAGAGTATTAGTACATCATTGGCTTATTCACAAGCGAATTGTTTTAGGCTGTTCTTTTAAATGAAAATAACAAAATTAACTTTATGGTTGTTTGCGCGTACTATTATTTTTTATGATTGAACATTTTTCGTAGTTTGTCCCATATTTTTTTTTTAAAATATCTCCATTAGTTTTTTAAAATGTTCGCACATCGTATGAACTTATTGGAAAAATATTTCACTTTTCTTTTTTTAAAAATCGGTTTAGTAGTTTGTTTTTAAAATCAAAATAACAGAGAAGATATGTTTTGAAAGTAAACTTTAAGACGTTTGAAGTCCGCCTTCGTAATTTTCTCTGAGAATGAACTTGTATGAAGAAACTAATGACCGATCTTGATGAAAAAGAAAATAATAACATATGGGAATGTTATTATTTTCTTTTCTTTCAAAGGTATTTAGTTACAGACCTGACGAGGATCCTATAGGTCATGAAGGCG
>JAOCPS010000002.1:1509433-1523854 GCA_025505425.1 Graphium colonna | reverse complement strand
TGAGAAGATGTTTGATGCTGGTTTTGCAGTTTTGTGTATAAACTAATTATATTTATATTCCTCATTATTCTGTAACAGTGATTCCCAAACTTTTTTGGTTCACCTTTTTAGCAAAGAAAATCTGAAAGAGCATTAGAACCCAATTGTTTTGAATGAACCTAAGAGGTTCCCAGCTGGAGCACTAACGCCCACTTTGGGAACCACTGTTCTATAACAAGACTGCATATACCCACTGGAAAAGGATGAAGTAGTTTCTTATAACCAATTTAAACAGTTTGTTTTTAATTTTATTTATTAGAATACAATTATGGGGCTGCCTTAGATTTTGCCATATCTTATTAAAACCATTGCCAATCTTGATAATGAAAGAAAAATGCCCATTTTTATATGGCATACTGTACCAAGTTTCATCAAGTCCAACCATTTTTTTGGAAACTTTTTTTTTAAAGAAAATACATTTACACCTATTTTATTGAAACTTGAAAGCACTATGTATATAAAATATTAAAATATGCAGAATTTGGAATTCGTAGGCCTTCCAATCTATGCATAGAGTTATATTTTGTAAAATATCATACTGTATTAAATTGTCAATACTATTTAATAAATTTTAAACATTTGTTGACATGTCAATCATCAAAACTGGGTATAAATTCTTTCTGGGTGTAAACTTTATAGATGGGATATTTTGCAATCGGAAATATTACATCCCGTGAGGGTAGACTTAAATATTGAAGTTGGTTGAAGAAAAGATTGTCATGATTCAAAAAATATATGAAGCCTATTTATCTCTTGTAAATCATATGAAAACTTAGTTTACAAACTGACAATTTTGCTTCTCAACTATTGTAGTAATTAATTTTTTTAATTATTACAATAGTTGAGATTAGCCTCCGCCGCCTCCGTAGCCTAGTGGTATGGCCCCTTGCTTTGTAAACTGGAGGACATGGGTTCGAATCCCACAGGCGAACAATGACTTTGTGTTGTTGTTTCTTGGTTGGATTAGGGCAATGCGGGCTGATCACGCAATTGCCTGAAAAGAAAGATGATTCATTCATCAGATGGGCATGTAAAAAGTCGGTCCTGCGCCTGATCTCTTTCCGGTAGTGTCGGATATCCGTCCCATCGGGCTATGAGAGTAAAGGAACAGAGGGTGCACCTGTGTTTGCACGTACACTTGTGCACTATAATATCTCCTGCGCAGTTGGCTAATCTCACATTAGATTGGCCGCTGTGGCCGTAATTCGGTCAGGAGGACTTTAGTTGTGAATAGATTTTAAAAATTATATTTAGATTAATAAAAATTAAAACAACAATCTTTTGTGTAAAGGGCAGTTTTAACTATATTCCTGAGTATTCATAAAATAACAACAGTTAAAATAAGTAATAATTATTGAAAACGAAAAACACATACCCAGTTTGTTAATAGCCAAATTAAAGTCGGTAATAAGATAAGTATATTCGTCAAGCTGTTTCATGCAGTTCAAGAACCTCTCTTTTAGCTCTCCTGGTTCACAATTCAGATGTTCAGTAAAGCCTTGTGTCTGATAAAAATTTGTTTAAAAATATTTTTATAAAAAAAAAATAATGTCAGAACTAATATATGAAATATCAGACTGTTATAACAAAGGGAGTAAATAATTAGAAAAAAAATATTATTTAACTTTAAGAGGGCTTTTAATTACTAAATATAAATTGAAAAATAATAAAAAGAGAAATGTGCTTATTGTAAACGCAAAAAACCATCTAACACCACTAACACCACCTTGATGGTTGGCAGTCCTGGCTTTGTAAATTATAAGTCGTGGGTTCCAATCCCACGGGGGGACAATGATTTTGTGTTGTTTCTTGGTTGGATTAGGACAATGTGAGCTGATCACCCTTGCCTGACAAGATAATCCATACGTCAGATAGGCATGTAGTCAGTCCTGCGTCTGATTCTCTGTGATCATGTTGGATATCCATCGGATTCGGCTATGAGAGTAAAGGAACAGAGAGTGCACCTGTGTTTGCACATACATTTGTGCATATAATATCTCCTGTGCAGTTGGCTAATCTCAGATAGATTAGCTGCCATAGCCGTTATTTGGCCAGGAGGACTTTAGGTTGGCAGTCCACAACTGTGCGATTTTGTAGTAATTTTTTGCTACACACGACTTCCCTGTGGAATGAATTGTCGCCAGCAGTATTTCTGAGCCACAATCATATTCATATCTCAAACTACTCTCTTGTAATTTCTCCGGTGTTGCGGGAGTCCATGGGCGCCGGTGATCACTTACTATGAGCCGTTTGCTTCCTTCTTCATAAAAAATAAAAAGATGTTAGTAACTTAAAGTGGAAAAATGTATGAAAGGTTAAACCATACCAGTATTTTTAATTTTTTGATATCGTTTATCGCACGATCGCATTTACTTGAAAACACATTTATTCTTGCTTCCATTTCATTTCGCCTGTGAAGTGCCAATGTGGCGAGATCTACGAAGCTCCTAAAATTTTTAAACATACCCTTAGTAAAAACAATTAATGTAAGACTAAGAATATTATTATAAGATATACATTTTATTTTAGATTACATGATTTTGGATTTCGATCGCTTTGTTATAGTTCAGGACTTAAAAGTTTATGCTTTTCTGTTGAGTTTAGAAAGGTTTTTTAAAAGTAGTGCTGAAGACTGAAGACCCAAACCAAAACACTTTCAACTTTTCAACGATGATAGATGTCAAAATAAAAATTAATACAGATTAGAAAAAGTAAAGTGACATTTTGCGTGTGTACATGTAATTCATCAAAAACAATATTACAAAACTTATTATATTTTGGGTTTTATGGTGAAGATATATTTTTATTTGTGCAATTATTTTATTATTTTACTAATTAAATAAAAATATATGATCTATAACGATAGCTGTTTCTTCGTGCCGACAGATGGCTTTATTTTTGATTTGTATTCGTGAAGTCTACTGGACGATAGATGGCTAGATAATTGTAAAAGATGCCGTTTTACATTTGCATGTTGTTTTAGATTTTACGTTTACATATTAATTGATACCATTTTAATAAACAATATTATACCACAAAATATAATTTTAGGTAATCATTAGGCAGAGTAAATAAAATATATAATAGTTTAATCCTTATTTCTAAAGTTATAGGATTGAAGTAAGATTTTATAACTTTAAAAGTCATTTCATTGAATTTGTTGTTGTTGTTAGTAATTGGCATATACTTTGATTTCATTTATTATTTAGGCTCTATCATAAATTGTTTTTTTTAGTTTTAAATTCAAAGAAATGACACGAATATTAGAGAGACGTAGAATATAAAATGTATATTTTAGTTATGATATAACGTTTTATAATAAGCCTATATACAAGATTTGCGTTTTAAGATTAAATAAACATTCTAAATAGCCTGAAAAATTGTAAGCGTTCCCTGTGTAGCTATTAAGGGAATAGTAGCAGGCTACGTGCTACATTTCAATTAAAAAGGTCAGCAAACTAAACATGAGCTACATAATAAATTCAGGATAACCCACGCCGCAACTAATTGGATTCCAAGGGCCGAGCAGCCAATTAGCGGGAGAGAGATAGATTGCTGACTTTGCGTTGCCATGGAAACAGATTATTTTGTTACAAAACACTTGTATAATCTTTCTGTACGTTTGTACATAACTGAGTTGTACTTGAATGGCTGGGCTGAAAAGATTACGGATATTTCTGTCTTCACCATTTATGATAAAGCTTACAAAATGTCCAGAAGAAAACGCTTTAGTACTTTGTATTTTTTTAAGAAAATAACGGAAAATAAACATGTTCTCGGAAGTTTACTTTTAAGGCGTTTGAAATTTTGGTGAGGAAATTATATAGATTATTCTGTATCTTGTCATTAGATATCCGTATTCGCGGATATCCGAGAGAAAAGAAAGATCCGTATCTGTTTCTATCCCCGCGGATATTTTACGTTATTAAATTTCAATACATGATTGAAATTCTTCATATAGATAATTAGGTAGCAATGATGACGTATTAAATTCCAATCAGATTATATTAATTCCTATCAGTGACTACTTTGCTATAGAGACGTTAGGTCCGTGGGGTTCAGAGACCAATAAATTTTTCAAAGATTTTGTTTTATTTCATAAAACTAATGTTGTGACTGGCGACAAGAGAGCTGGTTCTTTTCCTGCCCAAAGGTTAAAAAACCATTCAGCGAGGAAATGCAGCCAGCGTTCTTGGCACCATGCCGCGAGGAGTAGGGTTATTTGATTATTGTAGTTAGATTAGTTATGTTGATTTGTAAATATTTTTGTTGTAAATATATATCAGATTATTATTTTATTTCTTGAAATCAAATATTGGGCAATTTTATATTGCAAATATAGACCAATGACTGTGCACCGATGCTATCCAGGGTTCGATTCCCAGTTCTTTACGTCGGTGATCAAATTAGCAATTAATCTCAAAACTTACATGGTAGAGCATAACATCTTTGCACAGCTTTTGCTGCACTTCTACGGCGCGCTCGTCCGGGAAGTACCACCACTTTTATAAAGTCGGTATAAAATAAAGTACGCATGACTTTTAGGAATGCCGAATGGCCATGTCTATCCTTTTATCCCCCCCCAAATCCTTAAACCCGACCCATCCCATCCAATAAATGTAATGTATCCAATGTTAACAACGCCCTCGCAACTCTCCGGATGTTGTGTCGGATGATATGTGTCCATGGGCGACGGGATCACTTACTATCAGGTGAACCGTCTGCTCGTTTGTTTCCCTTTCATAAAAAAAATATTCTAACATTAAAAATACAACTAAATATATAAACAATATCAAATTAAAAATGCCACTCCATTAAAAAAAATACTTTTTTTTACCGTCTTAAAGGGATGGGGTCATATAAGTTTCACTGTATATCTCTGATGTATACCGTTTTGTTGAAAATTACGAACCAATTTTTAAAATTCTTTTTTTATTCGAGAGCATATATAAAAGAATTAACATAAGCGTCCGCAGTCGGTTCTGTAATTTTCGGTTAATAATTATTACAAATGAGTTTAAAACATAGGAAGATGATTTCGTTCAGTCATTCGTAGTGCAATATGCCTAAGAAAGTCCGATTTCATCATTCAAAAGGGTTCGAAGACAGAGAAATAGTAATTGTTGAATAGTAATCATTTTCTTTTCATTGGCAAATTCCGTGATAACCAAGAATTTTCCTGTAAATTATGTTAATTTTTTTCGTAAATGAATGTCTAGATTGCCCAGGACAACATTAAAAGCATTTACTATTAAATGATGCAAACCCGAGCCGTGGTAGCTCAGTGTCCGGGCGCTCGCTTTCAATTCTGTCTACTCGAGGGGAATCTGACTTCGATCCCGGTGTCGGCACCAATGGAATTGTCAATTTTCTAATTGCAATTTTAATTAAAGATTTACCACAAACTCTGCGGTGAAGGAAATCATCGTGAGGAAATATACATAGCTAAGAAATAATATATCTGTGATATGTGAAGTCTGCCCATCCACACTTGGGCTGCTGGACTATGCCCTATACCCTCTATCTATAGGAGGCCCAATGCCTGTTACTTTTATTTACTCTACTCCATTCAAACCTGACCATTGAGTATCTCTGTTTCTTCAATCATCCGTTATTATGTTTTCATACGCATAAAATTTTGCCACGTCCTAAACATTTGCCGCCCTGGGCTAGGCCTGAAATCCTCTAACGTAAATCCGAGCCTGAAACTCGAGCATATTTATACTTTTACTAGCTACATTTTGCTGTTCCATTCGCGTATTTTTTTCTCCGTTATTGCTCCGTTCCATTTAGCCGTAGCATAATGTTATTAGCCTAAAGCCTTCCTCTATAAAGGGGCTATCCAACACTGAAAGAATTTTACAATTCGGACCACTAATTCCTGAGATTAGCGCGTTCGAACATATAACCTCTTCAGCTTCATAATATTAGTATATTATAGATAACATAATATAAATTTAAAAAAGATAATCAGTATGAATTGATGCCGGGTGGGCCATGCACACCTCAGGATGGTCTAGTGCCCACCCCAGTATAGCGTAGTGCCTACTCAAGTATGGTCTAGGGCCCACCCTAGGATGGCCTAGAGCCCTAACAAGGGTGGTTTAGTGCCAACCCTAGGATGGTGTAGTGCCCACACCAGGATGGTCTAGTGTTCCCGTGAAAAATGCTCTAGCCGTGATGCTCTACTTAATTTCTTTGTGAAGTAGGCACGCGCAAAACAGGAATGAAACAGAGGATATTTACTTTAACAATTCTTAGAGGATCAGAGGGAGAACCCAATGAAGACAGTATCACGCAATTCCATTATCTCAGGAAAAGTCTTGTATTGCATTATAAAAATAATCATACAATGACTAAATATATTCATCAATTAAAATGTTATTATATCTGTACAAAGAACTATTACAATTAAGACATCTAAATAGTTGCTCAACTTATAAATGACCTACCAATGGAACTTGGTTCATAAATCAAACCAAATAATATTACAAAAAACATAACTGAGCTTTCTTTTAGTTTACTGTCCAAGTAAAAAACCGCTAATAAACAATTTATTTCAAATTGATACTTGACATACGTCAAATAGCTTATAAAAATCACCAAATTCTTTCAAATTATTTATCCGTACAAAAGCAACATTTAATCGTCAACTTTCGCGCCATCCGGTCGGCCATGTTGTGGCGCTAGCCGCGTCATGGCGCGAACCTCGCGCGGGGCGTTTAACATAATTTGAGGTAATTCAGGACGGATAGTTAGGCTGATCGATGCTAATAGCTTTTATTGATATAGCTTAGGTGTTATAGTTTACTATCGCGCAATCCGGCGGTAGTTAGCCGCCGTAAATTACTTTATTATAACCCGTTTGACGCCGGCGAGGCCATCAAATTGTCGGTTGTTATGCGTTTTGAGTTATTTGATAATTCGTGGGCATGGGCCCGTTCGATGCCGGCGTCGTGACTATCATTCGATTTCATACTTGTTCCGATATTTGCAACCGACTCCGATAAGGGAGGAGGTTTTAAAAACGACTTTATGTTTTTTTAATACTGTATGAGCGGATTTCTCCGAAACTTACGCATAGATTTTCGTAATTCAAGATGTACAAGGTGTAAAAAGAAACTGTTTTAAATGAAAATAACAGAAAATGTTGCTTTTCAGTTTCCCGAAAAAATTTTATGCTTAAAATGTCAGATTACTTTCTAATAAGAAAAAGGACATTTTCAGACTTTCAGACTTTCTACATTAACATTTTTATGGTTTCAAAACAATCGATTATAATTCGAAGCCATTCAAACAAATCGATTAATTTTGAATCAAATCGATATTTTCATCTGCTTTTAAAAGTATCATAAAAATTTTTTGCATTTTTTTTGCATTTTTCATTTTTGATTGCATTTTTGAGACTAAAATAAAGATTTAAAAACGAAAAAAAAAAACGATTTCAATCGCCTTTAAAGTATAATTTCGCAACATATTTTGTTAGTTATATTGATTTAAAAAAATACTTACCGATTTTTCCGAAAAAAATTATGAGATTTTTATAATCAATTAATAAATACTTTTAAATTTATCTGAAGTCTGTTAAAAACTATAGAAAATTTACAAAAATTAAATTTCGCATTCTGATTTGAATTGTAGAGCATCTTTAAAAATTATATCTAACACAACTTATAAATATCACTGTAATATGAACTCGTTTAATTGCTGGCCGTTAAGTTGTTACAACGCCACACGTGTTTTAAGAAGCACAACAATTCCAAATTCAAATCTAATGAAGCAATCCGAACATGGCGGGTGTTTGCCGCCATTTAATATTTAGACAATTAAAGCGGACTGAATGTAACTCGAGGGCTAATTTCCAGACTAATTACGATTACAACTTCGCTCGGAAACGTAAGCGTTGGTAATACAGAGGCGTCAGTTCGCCCCTCCGGTGGAGCGTTTACACTTAATCATTTTCTTGACAAAGTAGCGAGTGAATACAGCATGACTGGAGAGTCACCAACGATATTAAAGGAGAGCACTCGGTACTTGATTGCCATCATATAAAAGCAAAAAAAAAGTAAAATTAACAGCCTATTTTTATATTGTTCCACTGCTGGGCAAAGGCCTCCTCTAGACAGAGGGTATAGGGCATAGTCCACCACGCGGCACAAGTGCGGATGGGTAGACTTCACTTATCCCAGAAATATTATTTCTTAAATATGCAGGTTTCCTCACAATGTTTTCCTTCAGCGCAAAGCACGTGGTAAGTCAGCACTTAAAATTGCAATTGGAAAATTGACAATTTCATTGGCGCCGGCACCGGGATCGAACTCAGGTTCGCCTTAAGTAAACAAAATTGAATGTGAGCACCTGGACATTGAGCTACCGTGGCTGTCATCATATATGTGTAATAAAATTAAGGGCATAGTTTGAAATAAAAGTGTCGATACTAAATGCGTTGTCTGCTCAGCCTATCCAATAAACCTATTCTATCCATTTCCCCAGGTTGACAACGCACTTGCGACTTTCTGGATGTTGCTTGTATCTATGGGCGACGGGATCACTTACTTTCAGGTGAACCGTCAACCGTCTCGTTTAGTGCTTTAACATTAAAAAATACAATTTTTTTCTTTCTATTCCAAATTAATTTAATGATTCCTTTTCTTTCTATTTTTTTGTTTGTTTGCTAAATTATACAATGTTGTAGTTAGTTTATATTTAACTGCCTTCCAGTTAAATATAAAATAGAAACAGTCGCTTGTAATAAAGGAAGTTAGTTTTGGCAGCAAGTTAGTGTTCAAGTAACTGGGGCGGTTGCTTGTAGTGAGTTAGTTTGGCAGTGAGTAGACGTTCGAGTAACTTGAACGGTGTGAATCCAGCACCGTCGGCGCGCGCTCTGTAATTATTACCAACGCTCAGCCGTTTCGCAGCGAGTGTGTAATTAAAACATAGTTAGAGCAACGAGCTCGCCTCAGATTAATGCCTTAATAGAAATGTAACGCGCGATTACACGAATAATTGTAATACGAAGGTGAGATGCGTGATTGATGACGTCATTATTTATAGACAAAGTAACAGCCTTTTTTTTAACTATCCCCCTGCTAGGCTAAGGCCTCCTCTAAAACGGGGTATAGGGAAGTCCACCACGCGACCCCAGTGGGGATAGGTGGACTTCACGTATCTTAGAAATATTATTTCTTAGATATGCAGGTTTCATAAAACCGCCTCCGTAGCCTATTAGTGTGGGCACTTGCTTTACAAACCGGAGGGGTTCGAGTCCCACGGGGAAATAACGACTTAGTGTTTGTGTTTTTTGGTCGGGTTAGGGCAATGCGGACTGATCACCCAATTACCTGAAAAATAAGATGATCCATGCGTCAGATGGGCATGTAAAAAGTCGGTCCCAGTTGTCAAGAACATCTTTGACAATCGTTAAAAGATGTCAGTACAGTCAAATATCCTGACAACTAATTCATCCTTCGAATATAATATATGCCTTTGGGTTGCGGAGGTCAGATGCCTGTCACTGTGTAAAAACTGATATTTATTTAGGTAATATTTGGTTGGATTAGAAGCCTAAGCAATTTGGGAATAAGGCTAGGAGGAAGAAGAAGATATGCAGGTTTTATTAGGAGCACATGGTAATTCAGCACTTAAATTTGCAATTAGACAATTAACAATTTCATTGGTGCTGGCACCGGGGATCAAACTCAGGTTCGCCGAGTAAACAAAATTGAAGGCGAGCGCCCGGACACATTGTAAGGCGGATGTCGTGGGTTTGAATCCCGTCGTTGTTCCTTCGTAGAGGGAAATGCGGGCTGATGACTTTATTGTACGTAAATAAAGATCCATGCGTCGGATGGGCCTGTAAAAAATCCTGCACCTGTTCTGTCTTCGGTCTGTCTGTATATCCGTTCCATAGGGCTATGAGAGTAAACGAACAGAGAGTGCACCTGTGTCTGCGCGTGCGCTTGTGCACTATAATATCTCCGTCGCAGTTGACTGGTCTCGGAGTAGATTGGCCCCCGTGACCGTTTGGACGAATTTGGTCTGGAGGACTTACTTTTTTATGGAAGGTAAACGAGCAGATGGTTCACCTGATGGTAAGCGATATCATAGAATCACCTATAGACAAACGGAACATTCGAAAAGTCGCGAGGACGTTGTCAATCTGGAATATTGGACAGAAGAATTTTATTGGATTGGGATAAAGGATTTGGAGGGGAAAGGAGTGTGAAAAAAAGGGCAGAAATGGCCATCCGACTTTATGAACGGTGGTGGTTCCTCAGGCAAGCGCGGCCATAGAAGGGCAGCAAAAGCTGTAAAACTAACTTCCATATCGGTTTACTTTTGTGATATGTTTCTTATTTAACTTTTTAAAGACGTTATTATCATTATTCATTGGTTTGTTAATTATTTTCGTCTTCATTTTATTTTCAATAGAGGTAACCTCTATTGAAAATATCATTATTAATATCATTATTTCCACAGAAAATTGCAAAAACCTACTTCAAACGCCTTAAAGTGTACTTTCTAAACGAATCTTCTCCGTTATTTTGATTTAAAAAACAAACCCCTATACCGATTTTTATAATAAATTTTATAGGACCATTATGGAAGTGTATACTTCAGATAAGAAAGTATTTTTTCATATCAGTTCGTAAGTTGCGGAGACATGTGCGAACATTACTCAATTTTATTATTTTTATTTAAAAAACAAAACAATGAACCGATTTTTCAATAAAAAAATATAAACATTTGAAATGAAGCTTCCTACTTTTTTGAAGGCTGTTAAAAACGTCTTCAAACGCTTTAAAAGTAAACTTTCGAGACATAATGTCTTCTGTTACTTTGATTTAAACAACAAAATACATGACCGATTTTTCTGAACATTTTGTGGAACCATTTCGGAAGTGTATTCTTAGGATAAAATGTCAATTTACCAAAATCCGATCATAAATAGCGAATCGAGAACCTCCTCCTTTGAAGTCGGTTATCCTCGCAGACCAAAAGAGCGGCAACTCGTAAATATTGATACAGACTAAAAATATGGCGCGTCAAGAGCAGACGGGGCATAGACAACGGGCGTAAGTCAAAGGCGAAAACAATAGTGGTATTGTGAGCCTCGCGCATGGTAGCCGCACGTAGTGTTGTTCCACCTTTGTTAATGGTACCAGCCTTTTAAAAGTGGTATTGTAGTAAAAATGGGTGGTAGGTGCGGAAAGTAAAATCCGTGTTAAGTAAGTAAAGTAATAGCCTATTTTTAAATTGTCCCACTGCTGCGCAAAGGACTCCTCTAGACTGAGGGTATAGGGCATAGTCCACCAGCCCAAGTGACTGGCAGACTTCACATATCTCAGATATATTATTTCTTAGATATGCAGGTTTCCTCACGATATTTTCCTTTACCGCAGGGCACGTGGTAAATCAGAACTTAAGATTGCAATTAGAAAATTATCAATTTAATTGGTGCCGGCACCAGGGATCGAACTCAGGTTCGCCACGTAAACGGAATTGAAGGCGAGCGCCCGGACACTGGGGTTGGTACCTCCGTGTTAAGGGCACTTTAATTAAGCTAACTTAACACGTGAAGTAATAACAATTATTTTTACACAGGCACGTTATGACACGTTTCAAAAGACACACTACACAATCGCCATCTTTATTCTCCGCGCTCCTGATTGGTTGATCGTATTCGCGCCAGTCAGAAAGCGCGGGCGACGATATGCGTTCCGATGTACGCTACAAATGGTAAAATAATATAAAATAAAGACAATAAATAACCAGTCAAATGCAAGTCTGTCTTGCGTACCAAGTAGAAAGAACCCCTATTTATTATAAAGTAATTAATAATTTCTTAGCTTCCTCTACCCTATTTACCATGGGGAGTGTTCCGAGGAATTGTTAAGATTAATACCTGCTGCTACTATTTTTCATCGTACTACGTGCCAAACCATTAGACACCATCGGCACCACCTTGATGATTGGCAGTCCACAACCGTGTGATTTCCCCGATATTTGATGCCACGCACGTCTTCGCTGTGGAATGAATTGCCGGTACGAGTTAGGGACCTTCAAGAAACGAGCGTACTCTTATCTCAAAAGCCGGCAACGCTCTTGGAACTCCTCTGGTGTTGCGAGAGTCTATGGGCGGCAGTGATTACTTTAAGTCTTACCAAGCTTTACTATAGTCACAAGTACACTATAGGTTGGATTCCCTTTGCGAATGTATAGGAAATAGAATAAGAAACGGCTCATGATAGCGTAGATGTAAGAAGTTTACTTCTGAGAAAAAGGATCTTGACGGACCGACAGACAGACAATAATCTGATCTTATAAGTATACTTTTTACCATTAGACGTACGGAATACTTAAAATGACTATTTTACTTAGTAACAATAAGAAAATAATTTTAACTTTATAGTCTAAACTGACTTTCTACTAAAACAGACCAGAATCTAGGAGATCACTCTATTTACAATGGTACATGGACCATTGTAAAATACAATGTTACTTGGTTAAGAAAGAAATCATACTTATATACTTAACAAATATCTAACTGTCCCACTACTAAAACACACTAAAGCATAACATCTTTTTACAGCTTTTGCTGCACTTCTACGGCCTCGCTTGCCCGGGGAAGTACCACCGCTCTTCATAAAGTATACATCCCATTTAAGGATGCCGGACGGCCATGTCTACTCTTTTCTTTTCCCTATCTCACAACGCACTGGCGATTCTCCGGTTGTTGCGTGTGTTTATGAGCGACGGGATCACTTACCATCAGTTGAACCGTCTGCTCGTTGTCTTCCTTTCCATAAAACAATACAGATTAAATTGTCCATCTACAACACTTAAAACTTCGTACCATTTGCAATGGTACGGGGTACGGAGTCGCGGTACGCGTACATCACTAGTCCCCCTCCCTCTGACATGTTTACAGCGCGCTCTCTCTCACAGTGACATGTTAATACCGCCGCCCCGCCCACGGCACCCTCTCGCGACTACACCTTCATTGTGGCCCACTCGATTGCCTGATTGCCTGCATCTCTATTAGTGATGGGCTTATTTATATTTGGAAATATACTGGTACGCCGAATGGTTTGAGTAATTTAAATATATAATTGTTTTTCTTTGGTTTGTTCGAAGAAAATTGCTATCCAACTTCAAATATGAACGAGGTTCTTAATTGAAAGTTTCTATTTTTTTAACCGACGTCAGAAAGGAAGGTTTTCAATTCGAATGTTTATATGTTTTTTTATGAACCGATTTTAAAAAAATCATTTTTCATCTTATAGGGTATTCTTTCGGAATGGTCCCATAAAATTTTCAGGAGAATAGCTCAAGTAGTTTTTTTTAAAGCAGCATAACAAATGTGATTTTATGTATTTTTTTTGTTTAGCTCCGTCGTTTATGAACCAATATCAAAAATTGTTTTTTTACACGATACAGCATTCAATAGTTAAATAAAAAATGAGTCCATAAATTTCTTTTTTTTAAATAAAAATGACAATTATTTGTTATTTCTTATTATTTCCTACAACTTTTTTTTATAAAAATTGGATAAGTAGTTTGTTTTTAAATTCAAAATAATGGAGAAGATATGTTTCGAAAGAGCAAATTTTAAGGCGTCGGTTTTTATGATTTTCTGTGAAAATAAACTTGTTGTTCATTTTCACAGAAAACCATGTTCACGCGTTATTCTGTCTTTAATCAGCAGATTTACTTTTTTTAACTGAAAAGACACATTTCTAAAATCTTTATTTTTTTTTATCCACGAAGAAAACAGAAACCTTTTGAATTTCTCAGAAGCCAACGATTGTTAATCAAATTTTCAGTTAAATTGAATTAAAAAAGAAAATAAGGGATCGATTTTCATGAAAGTTTTACGGGACTACCTTGTATCTATATTCTATGAAAAAAAAAAATAAGAATCTGGTCATAACTTGTCGAAAAACCATCAAACAAATATACAAAAAAACCGGCCAAGTGCAAGTTGGACTCGCGCATCGAGGGTTCCGTACAAACCTATAAATTGAAAGGACAATGCCCAAAAGTGGTACCAAAAAATCTCATGTTCAAACATTACGCTTCATTGATTTGGTCTTTGAACAGTGAATTTAATTTTTTTTTATGGAAAGGAAGACAAACGAGCAGACGGTTCACCTGATGGTAGTGATCCCGTCGCCCATGGACACACGCAAAATCCGGAGAGTTGCGAGTGCGTTGTCAACTTGGGAAATTGGATACAATTGGTTTATTGGATAGGATGGGTCGGCATTAAGAATTTGCAGAGGATAGGAGTGGGAAAAAGGTAGACATGGGCATCCGGCATCCCTAAAAGTCATGCATACTTTATTTTATGCCGACTTTACAAAGGGCGGTGGTACTTCC
>JAOCPS010000002.1:1439962-1451923 GCA_025505425.1 Graphium colonna | reverse complement strand
TTTTAAATAAATAAATGGTATTCGATTTTTAAAACCAAGGAGTTTTCAATTAAAAAGATTTTAACATGACAGGAACAATGGAAATATTCCATTCTTAAAACTTTCAGTGCAGCCTATGTATAAGAATATATTTAAAGACATAAACATATAACATATTAAAGACACGAAAATAACTAAATAGTTTCCTAACAGATCATTGAAAACTTATTAAAAATCAAATACGATGAAGACCGATAACATTATATGACATTTTAAAGTTAAGTTCTGTAATAACGCGTCCTTCAATTGACTTAGAACCTGTTATACTTCAAGGTTAAAATGTAAACGAAATATGACTACTGTATAACTAGAGCCATGACTTAAAATGGGATTATAAAACCAAGTTAAAACGTTATAAATTTCTTACAGGGTTCATCGAATTCATTAAATTTTTCTTCGTCATACTTTTTGAAAATTCACCTGTCGCCTTATGGTTTAGTTTTTAAATTTGGTCAAAATACACCCCACGTTAACCGAAATATAAAGACTAATCAATTACGACAATAAAGAAGTATACCAATATACTCCATAAACAAACACACTGACTGACTAGACTGGCATGATCATAACCCTTCCTTTTGTCGTGTGTATGTACAAACAGATACACATTCTCTTCAATAGTTGAAGTATTGTTCAAGTCGTAACTCAGGAGTAAATAAAGGCATACCTAAGCAGAAGGGGTGTGTCCATATCTCGAAAGATCCACCACAATGTTCCTTCAAAACAAAAGAGAGACACCTATAGTCTCCTACAGACAAAGCGGCCATTGCTGAATAGGAAGTACAATCAAAACTATAATACATTTGATTCAATATTGATTTTGAATTTAGAACATTCTTATACCGTTCCTATTTTCCTACTACCGCTGATTTTTTTTTGAACTACATTTGATTAATTATTGATTTTGAATTTAGAACATTCTTATACCGTTTCTTTAAACACGCTTTTATTAGCTTCGCCTGTATGTTTGTTTGCTTGTTTGTAACCGACTCCTTCAAACACTATTTAGACCCACTTTCCGCGGACAGATTTTATTCAAACTTTGCAGACTTTTCAGGGACCGATGACATTACAATAATTTCATAAGCATATCCCATTATCCTGACTAGGGTCGCCAGGACTTATAATTTTTTACTTTTTAGTTCGATTTCTCATTACATTATTTTTTAGTTTTTTAAATATTATTTTATACCATTCATCTGCGTTGACTTTAGAATAGTACTTCTTATTCTACTGTTATACATCCTTTAATTCGTTATAAATCTTCTTTATCTTCTCCTAAAGGTGCCCCTCACATTCGCGAAAGTTGGCAGTCAGTTCAGTATATGTAACTCTATGTTTTGTTGTAAAACTGATTTTTTATTATAAATAAAATAACAAATTAATACGCATCGCAATAACAAAAATATATAAGTATCAGCTTCTACCGAACGTCGAAGTAGATTTTTTTTTCGAAATATAGATTAGTTTCCGAAAGCCCAATGGGTACCGTTTAGGGTTGCCATACGTATTTCATTATAAAGTATTGTACGTTATTTATGGCAATTTTACTCTGTACTTTCCAAGAACAATAAACTACGCGTAAATACCTTTTTTATCATGATGTCTATTTTCTTGAACTAATTTTTCACATAATATGAAAATGTTGCTCGTTAGAAGTTTTGAGTGAAAAAGAACGACATATTTCCTATTGTTTACTATTATTATTCCCTATTATTATGTTGGTGGATTTAATTTATTTTCTCGTCTGTGTGGGGTGGTGGGGTGTATTTATTATTACTATTTCCTATTATTTTCCTTATATTAATTATTTGTTAGAATAAATGACATACGTAATTTATGAAAATAAATACATACTACCTTTGAACTTCATATATAACTAATGTACTTTATTTGCCCCAAAAAAGTTGGCAACCCTAGTCATGTTTCTATTTTATGCCTAAATTATAATGCAGTACTTTTTTGGACATAACGGAATCTATTGTCTGCACCCTTGAGAGATTGTGTATACAAAATTTTAAGATGGTATCGTATCGAACCCAAGACCTAACACCTTAAAGAGTAGGCAAACGAAGAAACTACCTTTCGATTGTACAGCATAAATTATAACTATTGAGTTGTATTAATACCATTTGCTGTGTGTGTGATAATACTTGGTTTATACGCGGTAACATTTGATACATAATCAAATAAGTTATTTAAGTGTATTACAAATAAGTTATTTTCATCTACACAATTTACAATTTCTATCTTAGTGGTCTTGCGTTATTTGCGATTTTAATTTTTTTTCTATTATTTATGTAATTATAGCATCGTTTACGTCTCCTCCACGTCGAATCTTACACTGATCCGTTGGCGCATTATTTTGTACAGAGGGACAAAAACTCGCTTCAAATATTAATCTATATTTGAAAATAATAATACGAGTCTATCAGTGCGGACTACCTATTTGTGCCACTTGCTATAGAGACGTTACGTCCGTGGGGTGGTAGGACCAAAAAATTTTTGAATGAGCTATTTCATAAAATTAATGTTGTGACTGGCGACAAGAGAGCTGGTTCTTTTCGCGCCCAAAAGTTAAGTATACATTCAGCGAGGAAGTGCAGCCAGCGTTCTTGGCACCATGCCGCGAGAAGTAGGGTTATTTAATTATTGTAGTTAGATTAGCTATATTGCTTAGTAAATATTTTTGTTTTAAATAAAGGATATTAAAAAATAAAAATCTATATTATCACTAGCTGATTTACCAGATATTGACTTGTTCCTTATTTTTTTTTTATGGAAAGAAAGTCAAACGAGCGGACGGTTCACCTGGTGTTAAGCGGTACAGTCGCCCATAGAACACGCAACATAATAACTTACCGGAAGTTACGAATTCGTTGTCAATCTGGGAAAGTGGATAGAAAAAGTTTATTGGATGAGGTTGGGATTAAGGTTTTGTAGGGAAAAGGAGTGGGAGCAGGGTAGACATGGCCACTCGGCATCCACAAAAGTTATGCCTACTTTATTTTATATTACTGTTCGTATTTAACTCTAATTCAAACTTATCACATATTTTATGTTGGAATTATTTAAGGTCAAGAGTTGTACCAAAATAAAGAGGAGATTTATATTACGAGCAACCTTGTAGAACGTCCAAAGTTATTTAAAGTTTATTATATATAAACATGTATTTCATTCTATCATAATATATGTTTAAAAACGATTCACCAACATTTTTAAAGCGAGAACTGCAGAAAAGTCAAGCGTGAACTTAAACACGACTATGTAAACGTGGGGTACATACACGATGACAAACAAGTGAAATTTTCACGTGAAATTAGAAATTAAATATTCCCGAGGAGATGAGAGGAGCGTAAATAAACTTACGCTACCTGCTGATGTTTACACACTGTTGCCGCCTCCATGGCCTAGTGGTGTAGGCGCTTGCTTTTCACACCGGAGGTCGTGGGTACGAAACCCGCTGAGGAACAACAACTTTGTGTTGCTGTTCCTTAGTTGGTTTAGGGCAATGCGGGCTGATCACCCGATTGCCCGAAAAGAAAGATAATCCATGCTTCGGAGGGGCATTTAAAAAGTCGGTTCCGGTTGTCAAGAACACCTTTAGGAGTCGTTTAAAAAAATCCTTCAATTTTTTTTTTTTATGGACTGACAATTAATCCAACCATCGAATACAGTTTTTTGGGTTGCGGAGATCAGCTGCCAGTCACTCTGTGTAAAAACTGATATTCAGGTAATATTTGGGTGGATTAGAAGCTGACCCCAAATAATTTGGGAATAAGGCTAGGACGAAGAAGAAGACTAGCTGATGTTTACACAAGCTGGTATTTGTTTACACTGTTTACAAGCTCAGAGAAAACTGTATCACTTAGTCGCTAAGTATATACTTTCAAACTGGTCACATACTGTATTTAACGACAATAAGAATTACAAAAAGTATAAACTAAGCAACTATTAGTAAAACAATAGAAATTTTACCTACACATATGATAGAAAAAAAATCACTATTGCGTTACGTATTCCATAGGAAATCGAGTCAATTCAAAAAAAAAATTGTCAACATTGTATTACATCAGTGGTTTCCTTTTTAGCAAAAAATATCTATCGGCCCCCTAAAAATTTATAACCTTCTTGAATAACAATACCATCTGAAAAAGCGCTAGAGCCCAATTTAAACCGCTGTCTTTAATGAACGCGAGAGGTATAGCGCCTCCTTAATTTGCTTTAGCGACACCAGGGGGCGCTAGTGTCCACTTCGGTAATCCCAAAATTTTACTAAATTATTTTAAAACAATATAATAAACTAGTACTTCGACGCGAACTTAGACTTCGTGATTATATTATTTCTTAAAATTATTTGACATTTATTTAAATATGTCATAAACTACTGAACCGTTTTTGATGTCCAATTAACATAAAAATTCTACTAATATTGTCTACATATGTTTCAAATTTCATTTTATTCGGTGCGCTGGTCTAAGTGTTATCGTGGAACAAACAAACATGCATGAATACGTAGTTATAATATATACATGTGTATAGTGTGTTTTGGGCCTAACTCTAGTTGTAAACCTTACTTGCTTCGCATGACTTTACGTGAACTGCAATTACAGTTGGAACAATGGGAGATATGCACAGTACTGTTTTATACTATTTACCTTAGAGGATAACATCCTTTCACAGCTTTTGCTGCACTTTTATGGAAACACTCGTCCGGGGAAGTACCACCGCCCTTTATAAAGTCGGCATAAAATAAAGTATGCATAACTTTTGGGGATGCCGGATGGCCATGTCTACCCTTTTCTTTTCATATTCCTATCCTCTCCAAATCGTTAATCCCGACCCCGTCCTATCCAATAAACATATTATATCCGATCTCCCTGGTTGACAACGCGCTCACAACTCTACGGATTTTGCGTTTATTTATTGGCGACGGGATCGCTTACCATCAGATGAACCATCTGCTCGTTTGTATTCCTGTCCATAAAAAAAATGTAAGAGAGTTGAAATCCACATCCGTAACCGCAGATCTTTGCACCAAAAATCCCTATCCGGACCCCTATCCGTAGATATGCATTTTAAACCGACTTCAGAAGGCAAGACGTTGTTATTTCGCATCGCTCTGTTTTTTTTTGGTATGTTCGCGAGTATCTTTGTCATTTACGAGGCGATTTTAAAAATTATTCATTTACCTTATAGTCTATATTTTCAAAATGGTCTCATAAAAATCGGTTCAGCGGTTTGTTTTGAAAATAAAAAAATAGAATTTAGGTATGTTCGTATTTATTCCCGCCATTTATAAACCGATTCTAAAATTCTTTTTTGTCTAAATGATGACATGGTACTATGAAAATTTTAAATAAACCGGTTCAGTAATTAGTTATTAAAAAAAAAGAACAATATCTCTTGAAAGTACACTTTTAAGGCAATCGAATTCGGTTTTGTATTTCTCTGAGTACATAATCTTGTTGACGGCACATCACTAATTGTAACCGCCATGACCGGACAGGGTGTGACGCCATAACTTTAGTGTTGCCACATTTAATACGTGTTTCCTGTTCGACAAGCGTCTCCATTTTGAAATGCGAATGGCTGGTAATTGCCGTAGTTTTATAGTGTACATTCGCTTCAAGAATTTTTGGTTTTTTTGCCTTTTAATCTGCAACAAAGTCGTTGGGTTGGCGAAAAAAGTAAGTGTGAATAAAAATGTCTGATCTTTTTGCTGTATAAGCTATATAGTCGATTTTATAATTTTTTTGTTGTATTTCTATGTTAGCATCATTATTACTTAATAGAAAAAATTGTTAGGTAATTTTAGGCTGTAGACAGGTGGTAGAGCATAACATCTTTTCACAGCCTTTGCTGCTTTTACGGCCACGCCACGAAGGTTGTGGGACCCTTAAAAATGTTGTGACCCTTAAAAATCTAATCAATGACCTTATGTGAAAAGAAAATTTGTACCAACCGCCACACGGCTCTCCTTCAGGTCCAGTCTCATGGCCAAAGCCTCCCTCATGAAGACGTCAGGGTAGTGGGAGGCGAGGAAGGCCCTCTCCAGCTCCTCGAGTTGCCAAGAGTTGAAGTTGGTGCGCGACCTCCGTCTCTTGCCGCTGTCGCCGTCATCATCACCCACGCCACCTGAAAAATAAGAGAGTTCTATCACTTTGAACAGAAAAATCTTTACTTTTTATGGAAAGGATGACAAACAAGCAGATGGTTCATTTTATGTTAAGTGATCCCGTCGCTCATACACAAAACACCTTGGAGTGCGTTGTCAACCTGGGAAATTGGAGTAAACAGGTTTATTGGACCAGGGTTAGGAATATATTAAAGATTTCTATGTTACAGAAGTGAGAACAAATAGCCTGGCAACCCAGAAAGTTATGCCTACTTTATTTTATGTCGAAGTCAAGCTTAGCAACTGGCGCAACCATTCGAAATTTATTGTAATTTGCGTAAAACATTAATTTCATAATGATTCGCATATTGCAATAACGATGAATTTGGCAAATTACATATTCAATCGATTGAAGACATAACCGTAAAAGCGTTCGCGAGCCAACAAAACTCCATTTAGACAATTCGTCGCCCATTAAAACAAAGCTCCGACCCGGGACTCATAAAAAACAGATAATCCCCGACAAAGCGTCAGAACAAGTTTTTGTAAAATAGAATATAATTTCTAATTTTCTCCGGGCTTAATTAAAAATGGCCTCCGGAGAGCAGGACCGCGCCACCGTTCGGGGAAAGAAAGGGACGACGATAAATCACGCGTTCCGTCCTCCGAAAGTCACTTTGGTGTGATTAAGACAGGCCCGCTTCTGTTGTGTTAAATATAATGTTATTTTCATCCTTTCAATTGGGTTTATATTCTATTTAGTTTATATCGTAATTAATTAATTAAAATATATATAAATGCCAATTATTATGGCGTATCTAAAAAAAGACAATATGGCGGCAAATTTGACAGGTTCAGCCATTTCTTTTTATTGCTCGATAGTAATCTCTGATATAATTAAGAGAAATATATTGCTAAAATTACGAATAAATAACAAACTCGAAAACTAAATCCAATATATATTAAACTAAATTAAGTAGTTGCAAGTTTATATCGTAATTATTAAGTAAAATAACGGTAAATGTCAATCATTATGACGTATTCAAAATAAAAGGCGGGAAAATCATTTGATAGATTCAGCCAAAAGTTTATTTATATTTTTTATTTGATAACAATCTGTAAAATAATTAACAAAACACTGCTTAAATTATGATTTAATTACTTTTACTTCTAAAAACTTAAAAACTAAAATCCATAGATATTTATTACAATCAATTAAGTTAGTTACAGCGTTGCGTTGCCTTAAGAAATGATTAAATCACCGTATCGGAACGAGAGTAATTATTTTTTTATATTATGAAGTATGTAAAAAAACGGTGGTTTATTTGACATATTCTGCCATTTCTTTTTTTTTAATTTTTTGCTTGAATAATCTGTGACATAATTAATAGTAATATATTGCTAAAATTACAAATTAATTACAAACTTGAAAATTAAACAATATATAATATATTAAACTCAATTTAGTAAGTTACAGCGTCAGCGAGGCTCTATCAATAAGTTGCGTTGCCTCCAGAGAAGATTAAATCACGTGTGCCGGAGCGAGAGGGATAGATTATCATAATGACGAGTGCGAGGGAGATGGATACGGTTATAGTATTAAAACAAACGACCGCCTTGGGCCGGCAACAACGATTTTGGCGCGCTTTAATTTAGCCAATGTTTTAATGTCACTGGGGGGGTGGGAGGAGGGGGGGATGGGGCGCTAAGTATCTATTTGAGGGTAGTATAACATCTCTAATAAATTCCGTGCAGTTAATAACTCTGTTTTGAGTTATACGCAGTCAGATTTGTGTATCTTTACTTATATGATAAAGCTGGAGTTTGTTTGTTTGAACGCGCTCATCTCAGGAACTATTGGCCCGAATCGAAAAATTCTTTTTGTGTTGTATAGCCTATATGTCGAGGAAGTCTTAAGGTACATCACGGTATGACCCATAGAAGCGGAGCAACTATAAAACAATATAAAAATTGGTAAAATTCTGGCGGGTGAAATCTCAGAGACCATCTAGTGATTTGAAATTTGACTGTCATTATTCGTTCAAAGGACTAAAAAGGATTTATGCTTTGGATGTATTGCCGACGTTTTGATTTTGAATCGTTTTTAATGTACCTTTTGTCTGTGCTGTATTATTGGTTTACTAAAACGCAGACTATGACGGTTTAGGAGTTTTGGCGTATCATAAAACTAGTTTGTTAATACAATATCCTTAAGTTTTGTTAGCAGAACAATATTTAACTTTATATGAACTCTGAATAACTTAGCTATAGCTTTTTGACCATAGATTAGGTGGAATTATATAATTCTAAGACTGGGGGAAAACTTTAATGAATTAATTTTTTGGGACTTCGGCAAATATTCAAGTAACAAGTTTTTTTATGAGTGATTAATTAAGTCTAGTAATTTTAATGTCGTAAAAGTTTGAAACGCGACAAAGTGTTTTAATTACAAGATTATTTTTACAGGTTTTATTTACAAAAAACTACTTCAAATTCCTAAAAAGTTTATATTCGAGACATCGTTTTCTGTAATTTCGATTTGAAAAACAATCTACCTACTGAACTGACTTTTTGGAAGAATTTTAGGAGACTATTTCAGATAAAAAAATAATTTTTAAAGACGCATCATAAATAACAAAGATGCGCAAGAAAAGTTTCAGGTGGAGCATAACATCCTTCACAGCTTTTGCCGCACTTTTACGGCCACGTTCGTCCGGGGAAGCACCACCGCCCTTTATAAAGTCAGCATGCAATAAAGTATGCATGAGTTTTGGGGATACCGGATGGCCATTATGTCTACCCTTCTCTTTTTCCACTCTTATCCCCTCCAAATCCTTACTCCTGATCCATCCTATTCAATAAACCTATTATATCCGATCTCCCAGGTTGACAACGCACTCGCAACTCTCCGCACGTTGCGTGTGTCCATGGGACGGGGGATCACTTACCATCAAGTTCCGCTTCCGCTTGTTTTTCTTCCTTTCCGTAAAAAAAACCATAACTAACAAAAGTAGAAACATTTCCCAATTCGGAGAACCTCCTCTTTTTTCGAAGTCGATTAAAATATAAATAATTTTCTGTGGACTCCTATAGAAGTTAAATTTAAATTTGTTCTATTTAACATTCGGATATTTCCATAAAACTTCAATCGGTGCTGCTATTTACAAATTCAGAGCGGCGTAATTATGTTCGCGTAATGGCAAGACAGAAATGTTGCCATTCAATAAACGCAATCCATTCTGTGTTGCCATAAATCTATTACTGGGCAATAAATGGGAATTGATAAACTGCACGCTCCCAACAAATTGTTATATAATTTATTGCTTTTGTATAAAGATATTGATCTTAATATGGCAAGGATGTGATTGCTTTGCTCTATGGGCCATTTCTGATTCCGTATCATATCTGTGGACAACACTGTTTTCTGCAAAAATACATAGCGGGAATAAATTTCTGTGATGTAGGGATGTGCTTGGGTAGATTTTGAACAAACATTTTATTATTGTTTCTAAAACTGTGTGGTGTTTGCAATTTTTTTATGGAAAGGAAGATAAAAGAGCCGGTTGACCTGATAGTAAGCGATCCCGTTGCCAAGAATAGGTTTATTGGATAGGATGGGGTCGGGTTTAAGGATTTGGAGGGGAAAGAAAAACGAAAAGAAAAGCGTAGGAATAGCCATCCGGTAACCTCAAAAGTCATGCATACTTTATTTAATGCGGAATTTATAAAGGGTACCACGCCTTCCCCGCGCGACTGTAGATGAGCAGCAAAATCTGTGAAAAGATGTAATGCCCCGGATGTCACTTGTCAATTCCGGATACCGTCTGCTTGAATATTAATTTATAAAAATTTATATTACATATAAGCTCATGCTATGCAAGATTGACAAGTAACACCAGGACATCAAACACCTCAGTTCTGCCCGTGACCATGAACGATGTAAAGGGTTCGAAACGTCGAAAATCCTACGGATCATAATTGATGGAGTAAACAGAAGTATAGTATAGTAAACATACTTAAAAATACACGTTTTTTTTTTATAGAAAGGAGGACAAACGAGCAGACGGTTCACCTGATGGTAAGCGATCCCGTCGCCCATAGACAAACGCAACATCCGGAGATTTTCGAGTGCTTTGTCAACCTGGGAGATCGAATATTATAGGTTTATTGAATAGAATGGGGTCGGGGTTAAGGATTTGGAGAGGATAGAAATAGGAAAAGAAAAAGGTATACATGGCCATCCGGCATTTCCAAAAGTCATGTATACTTTATTTTATGCGGACTTTATAAAGGAACTTTTAGTTGACCTATGTTTTAAATATAAATAAATAAATTTTCTATATATAAATGTTATTTCAGGAGTTCTTCGGCATATACCCAGTACCGTCGATCTTGAGGTGTTGATTGGAAAACTTAGAACTCTGAACAAATCTCCAACGGTGATTGGTTTCAATGTTATCTGTGCGGACGTCGATAGCGTATATGCATTGAAGACAATCTCTCTTCCTGGTGTAATACGTCTGCTGGGGTTCCACACGATAGCATTTTGTCCCATTTGCTTTTCTCAGTTTTCATAAACTCTATATTCGCTAATTTAGTTTCATCCCATTATATTTATGCAGATGATCTGTAAATTTACACCAAAACCTACCCTAAAGGTCTTAATTCTGCCATACACGTAATAAACAATGATCTTTCTAATACTTCGAACTGGAGTACAGCACACGGTCTTAAACTAAATCATGCGAACACCAGTTATTGGGTCACCAAAAATGATTAGTAAGGTGAATTTGGAGCAAAGTTCTAAAGTATCCTTTAACGGAAATGACATTTTCGCGTTGTAGTAAAGTATTTAGGACTTGGCAAAGATAATTATCTATCTTGGAGATCTAGGCTTCAAGAAATCAGCCGAAAGGCATTTGCATCAGCACCTTATATAGCAGCATCCTTAAGAAGACTGAGGAACTTTTTACATACTGCCACCAAAACTGCTCTTGCTCAAACTCTACTCCTTTCTCTACTCGATTATGCTGATGCCAGCTATCTCAATCTCACTTAGGAACAACTTGATGAACTTGCACGTATTTAAAACTTCTGCGTTTACGTAAGTATCATCATGTTATCCACTTCCCACTCCTAAGTTTAAGTGGCTCCCTATCTCTTCGCCGGAATGCTCATTTACTTTCTCTTCTGTACAGCGTACTGTTCAATCCATCATACCTGTCTAATCTCAATGAACGTTTCAAGTTCTTATATCAAACGCATTCGCAGTCTCTGAGATCATTGGCAAACCTGAAACTTGCAATCCGCTCCCACAAAACCAAGTTTATGAGTCAATCATTCATGGTACAAGGAGTCAAAGTCTAGAATGACTTACCAATAGAAATCAGGCGTGCTCAAACTTTAACCCCATTTAATAGACTTGTAAAAGATTATTACTTGTCGCTTTAAAGTGTTAATATCTTATTTATGTAAATATTTATTTATATGTTGCATGTATGTTTACCCATTTACATTTTATTTAATATTTCAGTGTATTCGTATACATATATAATGTATATGTATTTGTGTAACTACATTTATTTTTCTTTAAATTAAACAACTTTACGGATTTTATCGCGGTTTATTTTTAAATTTATAATAATTTATTGAATTTTACCATATATGTATATATATATATATATATATATATATATTAGTTTTTCATTAATATTATATTTTCGTTATATATCAGTATTTCGTTTATGATAATTAAATTATTTTTTAAATCTGATTAGTACAGGTTATAACCATTTATGATTTCT
>JAOCPS010000002.1:1418670-1430446 GCA_025505425.1 Graphium colonna | reverse complement strand
CATTTATCACGAAAAAATCGGTCAATTATGGCTAGTCATTAGAATATTTTCCATCAGTATATAAATACACATGTCAATGTATAATCTGTTATATGAAAAAGCAATTACAAATTTCACCTATACACAATTTGACAGGTAATCTACTAACATCTGCGGTATTCGACAATGGTATTGCGTAAAACTAGATTATATGACCGGTACGATCAATCATACAAAATTAACACGTCCCAAACAACAGACGTTGATGAATCATAAAAGCAATCAATTTCGACTTCCATTAAAACAACAAAAAAACTATAATAACCTAATTGACTTAAATAATAAAATACGGAGCGGCGTGGAGACGTGACGGCTCTATCGGGATCTTAGGCCGACTAGTCTGCGCCCCGCCTTATTTCCCTTTGACGTCGCCGCTCCGGCTTCTGATTGGTCGGCTGTCTTGGGGCGGCGTTTACAAAGGGTAGGCAGAGCTTAGTGTTGCATGAATTTAATTAGAGCGAGCACCTCAGGCATTAGGGTATGGCAATAAAAGATATAAAGGAATGAGTATAAATTAAAAGTTAAATAGAGAACGCCTGTGGTAAAGGACAGAGCTAGAGGGTAGTGCAGCTTTCTCGCTCGCACGTCCCGGGTAATTGTTTGACGATCTTATTAGTGTCAGTTAAATGTCGTGCTCTCTCTTTTTCTCTTGCGTATTTAATTATTTAATTAGCGTTCGCTTAATGAAGTTTTTTTCGGTTTTTCAGATCGTGTTTGTATTTGTTTGTATTCGGTTGTCATATTTACTGGTAATGTGAAATAAATAAAGTGACTGTTTAAGTGATTGGGTGAAAAATCGAGGTAGTAAACGGAGTGGAAACTAAGGTCTGAGCTTAGAGGGGAGTACGATAATAATGAATATTCGTTGAGTCGTAATCAATTATATGTTGTTCTTTATGGGAAAGAAGACAAACGAGCTGAGGGTTCACCTGATGTTAAGCGATCCCGTCGCCCATAGACACATAACGTCCGGATAGTTCTGAGTCCAGTGGACTTGGGATATTGGAGAAAAGGTTTATTAGATGGGATTAAGGATCTAGAGGCGAAGGGAGTGGGAAAAGAAAGAGATAACATTAACAATCCAGGAACCCTAAAAGTAATACTTTAGTTTATGCCGACTTTATAAAGACTGGTGGTACTTCCCGGGCGAGTATGGCTGTAGACGTGCAGCGAAAACTGTGAAAAGTTATTGTGCTCTACCACCTCTAAAATTCTTGTTAAATTTTAAGTAAACATCACAAATATACTTCGATATCGTTATCTTCGCAAACAGCACAGTTTATTTTTAAAATCGCTATCCAAATTTTACTTATGTATCTACCAAAGATTTTTTTATGGTCTTTTTATCTTGTTTACTTATGAAAGTGAAATATAAACATAATTTTATTAGTAATAAATCGTGTTATTGTAATTAGTTATTTATTCCATCTTGTTCAGTCCAAGAAAGCAAACAAAGTAGTGTAATTGTACATGGTGATAACGACAGACAAGAGAATAATTTTATAGTTATCTATTTTATGGTCTTCGTTGGTGTAATTGACCAGTAAAACGTTAATTGTAATGTTAATAATGCATAAATATATATTTTTATCGGAGAATAAAAATGTTTTCGTATCATATCGATTTGAATACATCGATACAAAGTATCGGTTGATTTTGTTAAATTATAACGGACTCCGAAAGAGGGAAGAGGGTTCTCGATTCGGATGTTTCTTTTTTTTGTATGCATGTTCATGAGTATCTCCGTCATTTATTTTTTATTATGGAAGGGAAGACAAACGACTTTTGGTGATGCCGGATGGCCATGTCTACCCTTTCCTTTTCCCACTCTTATCCCCTCCAAATCCTTAATCCCGACCCATCCTATCTAATAAACTCATTATATCCAATTTTGACAACGAACTCGCAACTATCCTGATGTTGCGTGTGTCTATGGGCGACGAGATCGCTTACCATCAGGTGAACCATCTGCTCGTTTGTCTTGCTTTCCATAAAAAAAATATGTGATAATAAACTTGTTTACGTAAATTGAAGAGCCGTGGTAGCTTAGTGTTCGGGCGCTCGCCTTTGACCCCGCCTACTCGGGGTTCGATCCCCGGTGCCGGCACCAATGAAATTGTTATTTATTAATTGGCATTTTTTTTATTTATCAATTCGGCGGTAAAATAACCTGAACATTTTAGAAATAATAAAAACATTTCTTAAATATCCGAAGTCTACCAATCCACACTGTGGATTATATACCCTCTGTGTAGAGGAGGCCTTTGCCCAGCGGTCAGATAGTTGATAAAATAGTCTGTTACATTACTTCTATTTTATCTAAGTTGAAGCAACATTGCACATTTTTACCTTTATTTATTTAAGACTTTTTGCTGGACGCTATAAAATTGGGAAATAATAAATATAAGGTGGTAGAGCATAACATCCTTTCACAGCTTTTGCTGCATTAAAACGTTTATCATAACTTATATTACTTTTTATAAAGTCGGCATAAAATAAAGTATGCATGACTTTTGGGGATGCCGGACGGCCATGTCTTCCCTTTCTTTTCCCACTCCAATGCCCCCCAAATCTTTAATTCTGACCCATTTTTCCAATAAGTCTATTCTATCCAATTTCCCAGGTTGACTTAGCCTGTTTTATCCAATTTCCTAAGTTGACAACGCATACACAACTCTCCGGATGTTATGCGTGTCCAAGAGTGACGGGATCGCTTATCATCAAGTGAACCGTCTTCTCGTTTGTCTTCCTTTCCAAATGTTATCAAATGTTTTACAATAAATAGTTTTCCGAGTAGGGGCGAGCGCGTAGAAGTGGAGCAAAATCTGTGAAAATATGTTATGCTCTACCACTATAAATTGGAAATTCAATATAATATTGTTAATTAAATAACCGTCTTTTTTTGACGTGAGAAAAAAACAAATTTAGTATTTCTACAATCACAAGAGAACTATTAATTAAATGAAATGAAAAATTTTACACGTCTCGAAATTGCGAAGTTGTTTTACAAATTATTTCTTTTCTCGTTAAGTCTTGGATTATCAAATTATATTACATTTTTTATGCATTTTTATTTTAATAATGTGTTAAATATAAAATTAAATATGGGATTTCTGTTAATAAACATTTTTTTGTAATTTATGAACCGATTTTAAATTTTTATCCAATAGTTTATTCTTCCGAGATGATCGCATAAAATTTTCAGAAAAATCTGTAAGGTAGTTTTTCTTTTAAATCAAAATAACAAAATTGATTTTCTGTATGGTCGGTAGCGTTATTTATGCACCAATTTTAAAAATTCTTTTTTATCTGATATAAAGAATAAATAGTCCCATAAAATTTCCTCAGCTTGTTTAAAAAAATAATAATAAATAGGAATTTTTGCACATATCTCCCTAACTTATGAAATAATTTGAATTTTTTTTTTGTCATCTGGTAGAGTACACTTCCACAATGGTCCTATAATTTTTTATGAAAATCGAATTAGTAGGTTTAAAATCAAAATAATGGAGAAGATATGTTTCGAAAGTACACTTTTAAGGCGTAAAATTATAAATTGGTTCATAAATAACGGAGATGTGCGCCAACGTATATAAAAAATATAAACATGCGAATTGGGAACCTTACCCCTTTTTGAGGCCGGTTAACAAAACAATGCGTTGCGTCTTTCATCACTGTTATATACAGTTATAGAATTGTCTTTGTGTATATTTTGTAACTGTGACGCTCCGTTACGCACCGTTTGAAAACGTCAGAACGGAAAAAAAACGTGTCAAATTTTTCACCTGTCAATTAAGCTGCCAGTTTTGACGCAATATAGCGCGATTGTGCGTAATCGATCCAATTGTTGAAATTTGAAAACATTTATGGACGCACAGAGTTTATTCGTAGTTTTTGGTTGACTTTGTATCTTATATTATCGCAGAAATGGATTTTTTTTTTCTCAAAGGAACCCGTCGTCCGAAGACACTTCATCCGGAGAGTCGCGATTGCGTTGCCAATGTGGAAAATTGGGTAGAATAGGTTTATTAAATAGGATGGGTCGGGCTTATGGATTTGGAGGGGATAAGAGTGGGAAAAGAAAACGGTAGACTTGGCTATCCGGCATCCCCAAAAGTCATGCACACTTTATTTTATGCCGACGTTATGAAGGACGGTGGTACTTCCCCAGACAAGTGTGGCCGTAGAAGTGCAGCAGAAGTGAAAAGATGATATGCTCTACCACCTTATCCCATGGAAAATGTAATGGAAATAATAAAATAATTGTTTCATAGCAGTATAATAAAATTTGTTTATCAGAGCGCAGATATTCTTATTTAAAACTACCAGGTCCCTCTGATATGACCCTGAAACATTTTTCATAAATGCTCAGCTTCTTTTAGTTATAGCGTGATGTTATATGCTAAAGCCTTGCTCAATAAATGGGCTATCGAACACTATAATAGTTTTCCGATTCGGATTAGTAGTTCCTGAGATTAGCGCGAACAACCAAACAAACAAACTCTTCATCTTTGATTATAGATTAAAATGCACCTCCCAGACTACTTAATCAAGCTAAAAAATGCTGTAACTCATACCATAATGCCTTCTAATCCAATAAGGTGTTCTTTATCGATATCACCACTTTCGTCTCGTTTTCTATCGATAAATTACCTTCTTAACATCACTACGGTTTCCGAATCCTTTGGATTCAATGGTTTGAATTAAAAAAAGTAAACGATGCAAGGTGCGAAGTATAACTTGTAATACGAATAAGTTATTAGTTAGGCCGCTCGCTTGGTGCTAGTGATGTTCTTACCATAATGGTACGCGTACCATTTTTATTCGTGCGTATCATTAACTACAGTATATAGTATTTTAAACAGACTTAAAAAGGAGATTGTCAATGCTGATATTTCTATTTTTTTAAAGGTACGTTCTCGCATAACTCTGTAACATATGAACCGATTTTTTTCTATCTGAAAGGATGCACCCCCGAATTGTTCCCGTAAAGTAACCTGTTTTTAAATCAAAATAATAAAAACTATGCTCTGAAAGTACACTTCTAAGGCTATTGCGGTCTTTTTTGTAATTTTCAATCAAAATATTCTTGTGGTATATGATCTATTGGAGTGGAAGCACAGCTAGGTCAATCTAATATATAATTATATTATGTATTTATGGCTGTACTCCGAAACGGCTTGATTGACTTAAATGTTTTTTAGTTATTTTATGTTTATGGCAGAACAGCGTTTGGTGATTCAATTAGTTTAAATTTAATCACTTCTTTGTTGTAAGGATGTCTCTTTATGTTATTTGTTTCTTTATGATCTAAGATAGTATGATCTAATAAAGTAATGGTACGGGTACCAAAAATAATATGTGACTACTATAAAGTAGTCGCATATTATATTTAGTACCCGTACCGTTACTTTTTGGTACCGGTACCATTTTCTCCTGCCATGTCACATCACTATTCGCCGCGGGATGTCCTCTCCCCATGTCGATAGATATTTTTTATTTGAATCCACACCTTTGTCGGCTGCGCTGAGGTGTTACACGAATTAGGATGTTAACTTATTTTGGATGACGCATGACCCTCCTTTGTATATACTCTGGGGCTAGTTTAATAGTTGTGTCAACCGTTTTTTTCAACGGACGCAACTCATGTTTGACTTTTTTATTTATGTTGGCTTATGTTAATAGATCATGATATAGTTAGATCGCATAATACCGCAATTGTTATTTATTTATATCCAATTGAACGTGTATGGGCTATTGCTTTGTGAACCGAAGGTTGTGTGTTCGAATCCCACGGGGGACAATGACTTTGTGTTGTTGTTTCTTGGTTGGATTACGGCAATGTGGGCTGATCACCCGATTACCTGAAAAGAAAGATGATCCATGCGTCGGATGGGCATGTAAAAATTCAGTCCTGCATCTGATCTCTCTCCGGTCGTGTCGGATATCCGTCCCATCGGACTACGAGTGCAAAGGGACAGAGAGTGCATCTGTGTCTGCGCGTACACTTGTGCACTATAATATGTCCTGCGCAGTTGGCTGATAGATTGGTCGCCGTGACCGACATTCGGTCAGGAGGACTTTAATTTATATCCAATTGAGTAAGTAAAGTGAGATCTCTGACATCTCTGAGAACTTAGATTTCAAAGCTTATGTAGGTATGAGCAAGGGCATATCTAGCTAATATTAGTATATGAAATCGATAATCAACATCCTGGGGTGGGTATTAGACTTTCCTGGGGTGAGCACGACCCACCCGGCCCCCTTCCATATACGCCCGTGGGTAAGAGTGGAAGAATGAAATAAACTTAATTTATTAAAGTAATAATAACATTACAAAGGGTCTTAACTAATATAAGGTCAAATATCAAATAATAATATTGAAATATTTTTAAGATCATAAAAGTAAAAAATATATATTATGAGAATATTTTATTTTAGGTAACCACCTCCGTGGCCGAGTGGTATGGCCGCTTGCTGTACAAGCCGGAGGTCGTGGATTCGAAGCCAACTTTGCGTCGTTGTTTCTGAATTGGGTTAGGGCAATGCGGGCTGATCACTCGGTTGACTGAAAAAAAGATGAGTTCGGATGGTCATGTAAAAAGCCGGTCCCTGTTGTCAAGAACATCTTTGGCAGTCGTTTTAGGATGTCAGTACCTTCGATTATCCTGACAACTAATCCGTTTTTTAAATCAATTTGTAAAGCAACAGCCTATTTTTTTTAATCATCTCTCAACTGGACTAAGGTCTCCAGAACGAGGGCATAGGGCATACCCTATGCCCACGTTTAGCAACCCAAGTGCGGATTAGCAGACTTCATGTTTCAGAAATATTATTTCTTAGATATGAAGTTTCGCGATGGTTTCCTTCACCACCGAGCACGTGGTAAATGGAGCGAACTCAGGTTGCGCATCGAGTGAACATTTAACGACATGTGTGTCATACGAAAATTGTGACATTTAGTTTAGGGTTACCAAGTTATCGAGACACGATAGCAGTTGAATAGGCTAGTGTTGCCATCAGTCTATTAATATCTCTTACGAGCCGACGATCCGTTATCTTCATTCCCTCTCCTATCTATACGACAAACAATAATTCAACTTAGATTGTTGCGTAAGCAGTGTTGTAATGAGGCGAGCGGCGCCGCGGTCCTTCACAACTCTTGTAAATTAAATCGCTCATTGATTAATTCATTTGTTTACGCGGCTTGTTTCGTAGATAACGTGCGTCGGTAATTAGTTTGTCTATTTGTAGGTTTGTAAGAGTCGACGCTGGAGGTCAATGACCTTTCGTTTGACGTAAGGAGTAGAAGGTAGTAAAGCATGATATTTTTTCACAGCTTTTGCTGCACTTGTACGGCCGCACTCTCCCGGCATGCATGACATTTTGGGAATGCCGGATGGCCATCTCCACCCTTTACTTTCCCATTCCTATCCCCTTCAAATCCTTGATTCCGACCCCATCCTGTTATAAACCTATTCTATCCAATTTCCCGCACTAGCAACTCTCCGGATGTTGCGTGTGTCTATGGGCGAAGGAATCGCTTACCATCAGGTGAACCGTCCAATCGTTTGTCGTTTGTATATTTACCAATACTCATCTGAAGCGCCTAATGGTTAAAGATATGGACATCCAACCACGTGGTCGAGGGTTCGAATCTCACCAGTCGACTATTGTCGTGAACTATAATCCTAGCACCCAAAAATATTAGTAAAATTTCAAATGATCTATTGATATTTAAAAAAGAAGTAGTTGAAAGTAGTAGAGAAATATACATAAATATACATTGTACAACGCGACATACCACCAACTACCATCGCTACCACCTTGATGGTTGGCACTCCACTGCTGTGAGATTCCGCCGTCACTTTCTGCCACGCACGACACCTTTGTGGAATCAACTGTCGCCAGTGGTATTTCCTAACAGATACGACTTAGGGCCCTTCAAGAAGAGAGCCTATTCTTACCTCAAAGGATGGCAACGCTCTTGCAACTCTTCTGGTGTTGCCGTAGTCCATGGGCGGTGGTAATAACTTACCATCAGGTGAGCCGCTTGCTCCCTCTTTATAAAAAAATAGAATATTATTTAGTATACCGTTCAATTCCCCCTCAAAATAAAGGTATCAAAGGGGGGATGAAATAAATGCCTTAAGACATTCTCTCCCAGTGAACCCTGGAGTGGAGACAATTCGTAGTAGGTGCATAAGTAAACCAAAATCTTAACACTAATCTTAAGCCTACAAAAACAAAACCAAATCAAGTTAATTTTCATACAAAAACCGCCTTTTGACGCCTTAAAAGTGTACTTACGAAACACATCTTCTCCGTTATTTTGATATTAAAAACAAACTACCAATCCGATTTTTATAAAAACAATTGTAGGACCATTGTGGAAGTGTACCCTATCAGATAAAAGTAAAATTTTCAAATCGTGTCATAAGTTGCGGAGACATGTGCAAACATTCCCAAATTAAGTTATTTTTATTTAAAAAACTAACCAATGAATCTACTGTTTTGAAAGTTTTATGAGGCTATCATATAAAAGAAAAAAAATTGAAATTGGTTCATAAATGACGGAGATACGCCCAAAATTCCGTTAAATCAAGTTAGTTATTTTGATTTAAAATAAAAACTACTGAAAAGACCATTCCGGAAGAAAAAAAAATAATTTCCAAAATCGGTTAATAATGTCGGAGATATGCGCGAACAAACATAGAAAAAAATATAAACATTCGAATTGAGAACCTCCCTCCTTTTTAAAGGCGGTTAAGACCGAAAAAAATCACCAGACAGGCGAATTGAAGTGTTTACAGATGAATGGCTTTTTTTGGGTGTCCATCGAGTGAACGAACTAGCAATCAGTCTAAGCAAGTCCAATCGATTTTACTCTCTGCTGGTCGACCGATGAACCCAGTTCGTCTGGGCTTGGGTAACAAGGAGTCTGCATTCAACCGACTGCAAAAAAAAGAGTTGGATGGACGATTGCTTTTTAAGGTGGCAGAGCATAACATCTTTTCACAGCTTTTGCACGTCTACGGTCACACTCACCCGGGGAAGTACCACCGCCCTTTATAAAGTCGGCATAAAATAAAGTATGTATGACTTTTGGGGATGCTGGATGGCCATGATGTCTACTCCTTTCTTTTCCCACTCTTTTCTCCTCCTAACCCTGAATCCCGACCCCATCCTATCCAATAAACCTATTGTATGCAATTTCCTAGGTTGACAACGCACACGCGACTCTCCTGATATTGCGTGTGTCTACGGCGACGGGATCGCTTACCATCAGGTAAACCGTCTGCTCGTTTGTCTTCCTTTCCATAAAAAAGGAGCTTCTCGATTCGACATTTTTTGTTACGTGTATATTTGACGATTTCTCTGCAAGTTTTTTTAGGTGGTAACAAAATCCGGAGAGACGCATATTCGTTGTCAACCTGGGAAATTGGACAAAACGGGTTTAGTGGCTAAGAGGGTTTGGGATCACATTAAGGATTAAGAGGGGAAAGGAGTGGGGAGAAAAATAGTAGACATGGCCATCCGACAACCCCAAAAGTCATGCATACTTTATCCTAAGCCGACTTTGTAAAGGGCGGTGGTACTTCCCAGGGCGAGCGTGGCAGTAGAAGTGTAGCAGAAGCTGTAAAAAGATGTTATTCACTAACAACTCATATGTTAAAAATTAGCAATATTATAACACACTGAAAAAAAAGAAAAAATTTAATCTGAGAAAGATTAACATAAGTACTGACAATTACAGAGAAGTTGAAAAGCAAAACTGTTAAATTTTAAATCTTGCCAAAGTCGGCAGTGTCATGGTTGTTAAAATATCGAAATATGAAATTCTAAACTACAATATCGAAATTAATTTATTGCAAATTAATTATAAGCGTTAAAAATCACTTTAAGACATTTTAGTTGAAAATAAACAGATCATAAAACATTAAGTTTGCTTCGAGGAAAACATTCAACAATTACTCAATGGCAGCATTTAATATAGCTGCCTCGACTTCTAGGCACCAGATAAACTGCATCTATCTATTGATAGACATTTAATATTTAACAACTACTGCCTCTGGCCTAGTGGTAAAGTACCTTGCATTACAAACCGGGGGTCATGGGTTCAAATCTTAAAGGTGGTCAATAGCATTTTGTTGTTTCTATGTTGAGTTAGAGCTATATAAGCTGATCATTCAACTGAAAAGAAAGATGATCAATGGATCATGGGCATGTAAAAAGTCGGTCTCGGTTGTCAAGATCACCTTTGGCAGTCGTTGAAATATCCTGACAACTAATCCAACCTTCGAATACTGTTTGTCCTTTTGGGTTACGGAGGTCAGATGCCAGTCGGTTTGGTTGGATTAGAAGCCGACCCCAAGTAATTTGGGAATAATGCTAGGAAGAAGTAGATTCTGATTAATAAATAGATACTTATAACCAAACTATTTACAAAAACATCCAACCACAAACACGATAAAAACAAATTACGAACGTTAAACAAACAACCGTAAAGGGCAAACAAAAACTTCCTTGTAATAAATCCAAACGGCCCAATAAACGAGAATCACAGCGACCAAAAAGTGCATCGAAGGGTCGGGGGTTCGAGGGAATAAATTACCCCGACCCTCGCTACTCAAAATCGAGTTGGGACTGTTTTGTTGTTCATTCGTTGTTCCATAAAAATTGGCGATTGTTTATAGACTTGCGCTAAATTTCGTTTAAACACACAAATGTAACAAGTTTATTTACAGAAAAAATCGGATTTAAACGCCTTTAAAGTGTACTCTAGAAACACATCTTCTTCGTTAATTTGATTTTAAAAACAAACTAATAAGCCGATTTATATAAAAATTGTAGGACCATTGTGGGAGTGTACCCTATGAGATTAAAAAAAATATATTTTTTCAAATCAGATTATAAGTTGCGTAGATATGTGCGAACATTTCTAAATTTTGTTTTTCTGATTTACAAGAAAAACATCGGTTAAGGAAACGATTTTTCTCAAAATTTTATTCAGAAAAGAATTTTTAAAATCAGTTCATTAATAACAGAGATATGCGTGGACATACATACATAAATAGAAACATTCGAGTTGAGAATCTTCCTTCTTTTTGAAGTCGGTTAACATAAGGAATAGATAGATACATCAGATGCAGAACCGACTTTTTATATACCCATTCAACGCATGAACCATCTTACTATTCAGACAATCGAATGACCGGCTTAAATTGCCAGAATTCAACCAGAAAACAAAAATACAAAGTTATTTTTCCCCTGCTAGATTTGAACTTAAGACTTCGAATTATAAGCCACGGAGCTAAAATACGCGATTACAAAATCTCAAAGTGACACGCCTTAATGTTGGTAACACTGTTATTACAGCAAGTTTATAAAGTCGGCATTAAATAAACTATGCATCACTTTTGGGGATGCCGGTTGACCATGTCTTCCCTTTCGTCCTATCTTATAAACCTATTCTATCCAAATTTCCCAGCTTGACAATGCACTCTCGACTCTGCGTATGTTGTTTGTGGCAATGGGTGACGGGATAACTTACCATCAGGTAAACCATCTTTTCGTTTGTCGCATAAAAAAGTGTAACTATGAAATCTCAATGCGACATACCTTAATGCTGGCAACACTTTTATTACGGCAGTGACAGGAGCCCAAAACAACTGAATAAATATATCTTGACAGTACAGTACAGTTTGAAATCGTCTTTTTTTAATTTTCTGAGAGA
>JAOCPS010000002.1:1401252-1418570 GCA_025505425.1 Graphium colonna | reverse complement strand
TGTAAAGTCGGCATAAAATAAAGTATGCATGACTTTTGGGGATGCCGGATGGTCATGTCTACCCTTTTCTTTTCCCAATCCTATCTTATCCAAATCCTTAATCCTGACCCGTCCTATCCAATAAACCAATTGTATCCAATTTCCCAGGTTGACAACTCACTCGCAACTCTCTGGACGTTGCGTGTGTCCATAGGCGACGGGACCACTTACCATCAGGTGAACCGTCTGCTCGTTTGTTTTCCTTTCCATTAAAAAAAAAGAAGGGGTTGCTGGATCAGTCAGGATTAAAGATTTGGAGGGCAAAAGGGGGTTGTTAAAAATACTCTATTGTAATGCATATACATTAAAAATTTATATTATAATAATCAACATTAAGACACGTAATGAATAAAAAACTTATTTTATTCTTATATTAAAGCATTTTTAGTAAATAGGAGATGCGTGATTGTCAATAAAATTTTCATTTATTTAAAAAAAATCACCTACATCATATATTTCTTTAAAAAATCTTTCTTATTTTTTGAGCAATAAGATATGAAATCACAATTAATTATTACAATATAAAGATAAATAAAAGATTTTTAATTTAAACTAATATTAAGGAAATATCTAACTTAGACTATTTAGTCATTGTCATTAACATATTGCAATAGACTATAGACTTATAAACTGTCTTAAATACTTCAAAATTACTTCTTGCTCTCTTTCTCTTACTTCTAACTTCAAAATTCGCAGTTTGAATGTTACTGATTTTTGCAACATTTTTCATCTATGCTCCGCTCTCATTAGTCATAGCGTAATGTTATATAGCTTAAAGCCTTCCTCGATAAATTTTCTATCCTAAACTATAAGAATGTTTCAATTTGGATAAGTAGTTCCTGAGATTAGCCCGCACATCCAAACAAGCAAACAAACTCTTTTATAATATTAGCATAGATTAATTGTTAGTAGAATATATTTGTTAGTTTAGAATCAATAATCCTTACAAGATTCTTTTATTCGTGCAAAATATTAGAATTCCGAAGAAGAACAATCATCAATAAAACAACTAAAGCGCCCCATTCCCGACACAATACATAACGCGTAGGTAAGCCGCGGTAATGAGGAGTAACGGCGGGAGCGTGCGTGGCCCGCCTTATGAGCGAGAGCGGGACGGAAGAGCGTTCGCTATGCGTGCGAGCGAGAGCGCCGGCGCGTCTAAACTGAATTGGAGATGGATGCTTAGCGAGCGCTAGGTTTTCAAAAATGGAACGCGTTTTTATAAGATTTCGCGTTTGTTTTGTTTTTCGGAATGCCATTTAAATGTTGGATGATTTATCGGGGGCGTTCCGAAATGTGTTACGAGTAGCTATATTATCAGATAAAATTGAAATTAAAATATCTTTATTCAATATGTAAGTGCTTATTAAATGCCATAAAAGATATCACCGATTCGGAAAGAAAGCTACTGACCTGAGTAGAACCGGTATAAAAAACTCAGCGAGGCCATTACTATTTAACTGAATTAAAAAAAGGGTGAAGGTTCTCAATTCGAATGTTTATATGTATTATTTATGTGCGTTCGCGCATATCTCCGCCATTTATAAACAGATTTAAGAAAAACTTTTTTATCTTAAAGAGTATTCTTCCGGAGTAGTCCTATGAAATTTCCAGGAAAATCGGTTCATTATGTTTTTTTAATCAAAATAACAAAATTTAGGAGTGTTCGCACATATCTCCGCAAATTATATACAGATTTGATTTTTTTTTATATCTGATAGAGTACACTTCCACAATAGTCCTACAAAATATTTATAAAAATCTGATTAAGAGTTAATTTTTTAAATCAAAATAACGGAGAAGATATATTTTTGTAATTTTCTGTGACAATAAACTTGTTAATAACACATAAATTGGTTTTTATTATTTAATTTGAAAAAGCCTGGAGTGAGGAGTTTATTATCGAAGTGTGCTATCATTCAAGTAATCATTAATATACTTATAGTACATTTCGAAGTACTGCCACTCGTTTCGGAACGAGCCGTAATATTTTTAATAACTTAAGTTAACTGATGTAGGAGGAAAAATCATTAAAATGGAAAAAGAAAAAGAAAAAACTTAATAATAAATAATAATTTGCTTTGTCATACTGATAAATACACTTGTACTTATTAAATGTAATAAAGAATGTAATGCGTATAAACAATAATAATACACGAGTTATGAAAAGAAAACATGTGTTGTATTTATTTATTTTATTATAACTTACGACATATTTTTATTTGACAACAAATAACGTGTTTTTAAAATCCAATTATAGATTTTATTACACCAATTACAGACTGTGCACTTGTCACATGTTTATATATTGACTGTAATTATTAAATATGTGAGTTACTTTATAAAAAAATATCTATAAATACCTACGTCCAAAGCAATAATAATATTAAAAAATCTTTTAAGGATATAGGAAAATATTTTAATTTTTTAAAGGGCCATTCAATTCAATTGCCGCCTCCGTGGCCTAGTGGTGTAGGCGCTTGCTTTTCAAACCGGAGGCCGTGGATTCGAATGCCGCGGGGGAGCAACAACTTTGTGTTGCTGTTTCTTGGTTGGTTTAGGGCAATGCGGGCTGATCACCCGATTGTCCGAAAAGAAGATGATCCTTGCGTCGGATGGGCATGTAAAAAGTCAGTCCCGGTTGTCAAGAACACCTTTGGCAGTCGTGAAAGGATGTCAGTGCCTTTAAATAATCTGACAACTAATCCATCCGTCGAATACAGTTTATCCCTTTGAGTTGCGGAGGTCGGATGCCAGTCGCTCTGTGTAAAACTGATATTCAGGCAATATTTGGGTGGATTAGAAGCCGACCCCAAATAATTTGGGAATAAAGCTAGGAGGAAGAAGAGGAAGAAGGAGGGACCATTCAATTAGTAAATTATAGTTACATTAAAAAATTAGGGGATGTATTCGACTACATTAACATGAAAATAGTACGTGTAACTTTTTTTTACGTATATTTATTCATTTGTCATACTAAATTTAAGTTCGATTAGACAAGTTCATAAAAATATCACTAAAATTATAGTTTAAATATCAAAAAACATTGTTTTCAAATTTAGGGGCTGACTTTTACTGAAATTAATAACAAAAGTTAATTCAAAATATATATTTAATATTTTAATTTTTTTTTATGGAAAGAAATACAAACGAGCAGACGGTTCACCTGATAGTAAGCGATCCCGTCGTCCATAGACACTCGCAAAATCCGAAGAGATATGGGATATTGGATGCAATGGGTCTTTTTGGATAGGATGGGTCGGGATTAAGGATTTGTAGGGGATAGGAGTGGGTAAAGAAAAGGTTAGACATGGCCATCCGGCATCCCCAAAAGTCATGCATATTTTAATTTATGCCGATTCTATAAAGGTCGGTACTTCTCCAGGCGAGCGCGGTCGTAGAAGTGCAGCAAAAGCTATGAAAAGATGTCACAAGACAAAGCTAGCAAGAAATCAAACATCTTAATCTGTACTAACATTATGAGGAAAGGGTTTATTTGTTTGTCTATTTAGTTAAACGACTTAATATCAAGAATTAACTCAACTAAAGAAAACCAAGAACTAAATAAACTGTAATAATCTATACTTATAAAGCTAAAGAGTTTGTTCGTATGTGCGCGCTAATCTCAGGAACTACTGGTCCGACATGAAAAATTCTTTTATTGTCGGATAGCCCATTTATTAAGGAGGGCTTTAGGCTTAGGTTTATGGTTTATACAACATCACCTATGGCCAATAGGAGCGGAGAAAATTTCCGTGGGTGAGACTGCATGCAGTAGCTAATCTATTAAAAGATTAAAGATGCCGTTACGGCTGAAATTTCGAAATAAATTACGTTAAAATTTTTAAATAGCAATGTTAGAAATAAATATTAAATAAAATTAAGTAAACTAGAATAGAACAGTAGGAACTAATTCATTTTAAATTTTGCTATACTATGCATTTTCAACCGACTTTAAAGAAGAAGGAGATTCTACAGGTTGACAACCTACTCGCAACTCTCCGGATGTTACGTGTGTTCAGGGGCGACGGGATCACTTACCATCAGGTGATCCATCTGCTCGTTTGTCTTCCATTCCCTAAAAAAAAACACTTGTTTCTCGAACTTTCACCCCTAAGGTTCTTGAAGTCAGTTTCGCATTTTTTTAATAAAAAAAAATTATTATGTACCTTTTTTAAGGTTCAGTTATTTTAATCCTTTTCTGGTTTGTTTTTTTTTGTTTTCGCTCCTATACGAGTACCTCCATTCGTCGATAACGCAAGATGGATGGTCGGCACGCGCACCTAAAATTGATTTAGAATTAAAATAGAAAATGTCGCGATGATTGATGCATGTTGGGACACGTCACGCCCTGGGAACGGGTTGGGGTTAAGCGGACCCGGGGTTCCGGGATCGAGTCCGGGATGACGTTTTTTAATACGTCTTTTGACGTGGGGTAAGGATTCATTCTCTTCCGGTTCGCAATTCTGTTTTCTTCCTTTCTTTCTGATTCACTTTATTTTTACAGAAAAATCAACTTCAAACGTCAAATTTCGAAACAAATCTTCTCCACTAATTTGATTTTAAAAACTAAGTAATCATCCGATTTTTATAAAAAAATTGTAGTTTTATTGTTAAATACCCTATCAGAGCCGTGGTAGCTCAGTGTTCGGGTGCTCGCCTTCAATTTTGTTTACTCAAAGCGAAGCTGAGTTCGATCCTTGGTGCCGGCACCAATGCAATTGTCAAATTTCTAATTGAAATTTTAAGTGCTGACTTACCACGTGCTCTTGTAAGTCAGCACGATGAGGAAAAACATCGCGAGTAAACCTGCATATCAAAGAAATAATATTTCGAAGGTATGTAAAGCCCACCAATACGCGCGTGGGCCGCGTGGTGGACTATGCCCTATACCCTTTGTCTAGAGGAGGCCTTTGTCCAGCAGTGGGACATTTAAAAATAGGCTCATACTTTACTTTACTATACCCTATCGGATAAAACAAATATTTTTTCAAATCACTTCATAAGTTGCGGAGATATGTGCGAACATACCATGTGTGGTTATTTTTATTTAAAAAACAAATTAATCTACATATTTTTTTGAAAATTTAATGGCACCATTCTGAAAGAATGCCGTATAAGATAAAATAATAATTTTCAAAATCGGTTCAAAAATGGCCGAGATATAACGAACATAAAAAAATAAACAATTGAATTGAAGACGTTTCTTTTTGTAAAGTCGGTAAACAAACAGAACGGAGCGCGACGTAACATCAACCAAATCGGGTATTACCAGCACACGGGACATGTAATAAATCCGGCAACACTTACAAACTCATAAGCGGGAGCCACTTAACTGGCAAGTCAAGTTCACCCCCGGATACCGCCACTCGACTCAAGTTAAATGTACGCAAAAAGCCGGGATTCATAATCTTGTTAGCGCCGAAATTTGCATTAATTAAGGCGAGGCCTCACGGCGTCTAAACTCTTGGGTGGGGGTGGGAGTGGGGGTGGTTAGATAATATTCAAATGGTACATATAACGACGCTCGAGTCCGTGCCACGCCGCCAGCGAGCAATATAGGTGGTACAGTCGCCAACGTAAAGCACAAGACATTTATTTATGGAAAGGCAAACAGACGAGCAGACTGTTCACCTGATGGTAAGCGATCTCGTCGCCCATTTTACCCCCATTAACCCATTTAACAGGTGGTAGAGCATAATATTCTTTCACAGCTTTTGCTGCACTTTTACTGCCACGCTAGCCCCGGGAAGTACCACAGCACTTTATAAAGTCGGCATAAAATAAAGTATACATGACTTTTGGGGGTGCCGGATGGCCATTTCTAGTACCTTCTCCTCCAGATCCTTGATCTCGACCTCATCCTATCCAACTTCAGGTTGCCAACGCACTCGCAACTCTCCGGATGTTGCGTGTGTGTGCTTTTTTATGGCAAGGAAGACAAACGAGCAGACGGTTCACCTGATGGCAAGCGACATAGACATACGCAACATTGGGAGAGTCACGAGTGCGTTGTCAATCTGGGAAATTAGATACAATATGTTCATTGAAAAGGATGGGTCGGGATTAAGGATTTGGAGGAGAAGGTAGTGGGAAAAGAAAACGGTAGACATGGCCATCCAGCATCCCCGAAAGTCATGCATACTTTATTTCATGCCGACTGTGTTTTCTGTATAGTGTACCAAAAAATAAATCCCCTTAAGCATTGTGTGGGCGACAGTACCCCTCTCAGAGCATCGAGGGTGCGCTCGACAATTTCCTCGTCGGGTAATTCACTAGGATTTAATTTAAATTAGTTTTGGCTTGGCTTAATAGCTTCCCCCTTAGGCGGGTGAGGCGGGTGAGGTGGGTGATGCGGGGTGACGTGGCTCCTCTCCAGCGGGTGTATTCTGAAATCTGTCTTCTTTTCTTTATTATGTGGCAGGAATTTTTTTCGTTTCACGTCAAGTTTTTAATCTATCCTTAATGTTTATAACGACATTATGATATGTTTTTTATAATCGACTTCAACAAAAGAGGTTCTCAATTCGAATGTTTTTTTATGATTATTACATTAATGAACAGATTTTGGAAAATCCGAAACGATACACTCCGAAATCGTTTTATGAAACTTTCAGAAAAATCAGTTCAGTAGTCAGTTTTTTTTTAAATCAGAACAACGAAGAAGATATGTTTCGAAAGTACTTTTCGAAGTCGGTTCTTGTAATTTTCTGTGAAAATAACATAGTCATGTTTAGACATAAATTATAAATCATTTTATTTACGAAATTCTTTCTGGCAGAATAACCAAACTTGATTGTTAAATTTTAGCTAACGGGGACTATGCAATAATGAAAAGTTTATCTTGATTCTAATGGTTTTCCTCGATACAAAGTAAATTATAGTATGATATATAGTAATGATAACAAGTTCGCCTCAAGCAGCACTATGTTTTTTATATATGTTTATATATAACGTGAACTATGTTAGTTAATAGAATCAGGTGTTACTTTGCGGAAGTCCATAGTATACAAATTGCGCGGAATATTGCGAATAAAGCGATCTAATAGATTTTTATATACTATGTTTTAAGATCATTTACAACTAAGGAATGTGCAGATAAGAAAGCGTATTCGTTTAAGCTACTATTCACTACTTCCACAAATCTATGCTAATATTAAATAGCTGAAGAATGTTTGTATGCGTTTATCTCAGGTACTACTGATCCGATTTAATAAATTGTTTTATTGTTGGATAGGTCATTTATCAATGTAGGTTTCGGCCTTTATAACATCACGCTACGACCAACGGGAGCGGAGTGTCAATGAAAAATGTAACAAGAACGGGGCAAATCAACGCGAATGATACCCCATGGATTAATTAGTTCAAAACAATTTTGTTATCATATTTCCATGTATGAATTCACTACATCTGCATGTTTTTTTTGTTTGTATAAAAATATTAACAATTTTTTTAAAATTTTAATCTAATATTTCTAAACCATTGCAAATAAGCTCCAGGCTGGTGCTAGGATATGGTTCACGACAGTCGAGTGGCGGGATTCGATCCCTCGACCACGTGATCGGATATCTCATCCATTAGGCTATTCGCTTCAAAATATTTGCTGGTTTACCTTTTTATTTTGAGATGATTTGTCAAGTAAATATTTTGCAATCATCGAAGATACAGCCTCCTCTTTTAAAACCAAAAGTTATTTTAATTGACAGGTTAAATAAAATATATGCTGATACTGTCAGAATTTAGTTTCTGATTTACAACCGATTTCAAAAAAGAAGGGGGTTCTCAATTGGAGTGTAATTTTGTATGTATGTTTGCCGATTTCTCCGCTAGTTATAAACCGATTTTCAAACTTCTTCTTTTATTTGAAAGGTTATAGTTACACGATTGTCCCATAGAATTTTCACAAAAATCAGCCGACAGTTTCTTTTTCAAATCAATATTTGCTACACGAACGTTGACTTCTGAGTTTCTCGCCAGCTCTTCTCAGTAGAATCTGCTTTCCGAGCTGGTGGTAGCTTATAATGAACGAATCTCTATGTAAAACCTGACCTTTCATAAGAGCGCGCAAGCGCCTATGTGAATAAACATATTAAAAAAATACCGTATCGTAGCAACCGTTGCCTTTTATGTATATCTTCTGCTTTATTATCTGTGTACACTCACGCACAATTTCCCGCGTATTTTTCGCTCTCCCGCGCAAGCGTTATAAATGGTATTTGCTACTGTAACGATCACTTAATCGAGGTGAAAGAAGGTAATTTGTTGGAGGTCGGTGGTCGGTTTTTTTTGTGTTTTTTCAGTAAATATTTTCCCTCAAGCCCGGCGATGTTTTCCATTCCTGCTTAATGCTAGCTCCCCGCTGAATTATGGCCGCGATAAGGGGGAATTTCGTTCGCCATAACTCTAATAGCTCCAGCTTGTTTATAGTGGACCGTGTACTCGTTATGTTTTTAATGGTGACCACTATATTATGCTGGCGTGCGGATAGGCTAATCAAATGACGGCATATCGCGGATGGCTACACGGCTTTTTTGTTTCTGTACCTGATTTATGAAAGCGATATGTGTTATATTATTTCTAAAAAAAATCTCTTAATACTTTTCGTAGTCTATCTGTACGCAATAGTAAGTCTCTGATTGTGTTAGGTGTTGCTACCATCTCGCTTTGAAAGCGAAAGAAGACAAATAAGCAAACGTTGGTCAGATTTCAACGTCATAGTAATAGAATCCGTCACCAAAAGAATCCCAGAACATCATAAAGAAGGTGGTCGTTGCCACCGTTATATAGAAGAAGCTATGGGTAGGAAGGGATTGGAAAGCTATGAAGAAAAAAAAGACAAAAAGGACTATCAGGGCAATCTCAAAAGCAAGTCGTATTTTCTTTTGTGTGTGTTGTGTGTCAGTGGTATCACCACTTTGTATGTAAAATCCAGTGATCTTCCAATTGGTATTACATTCTTTTTTTTATGGAAAGGAAGACAAACGAGCAGATAATTCACCTGATGGTAAGCGATCACGTCGCCCATAGACAGAAGACACATACGGAGAGTCGCGAGTGCGTTGTCCACCTGGAAAATTGGATATGTTTATTGGATAGAATGAGATGGGGATTAATGATTTGGATCAGATAGGAATGGAGGAAAAGAAAAGGGTAGACATAGCCATCCGGCATCCCCAAAATTTATGCATACTTTATTTTATGCCGACTTTATAAGGGGCGGTGGTACTTCCCTGGGAGCGAGCGCGGCTGTGGAAGTGAAGCAAAAGCTGTATAAATATGTTGTACCACTTGGAGGGTTTAAATGAATTCGTATATAATTTAAAAGAAAAATCGTGTATATAGCGCCAAGTGAATTTTCTCTTGTATATGGGTTTATCGCTTCATTTCACTGTTTGATTTGTTTAAATTGGGCATATAATGAATATGCATCGCATTCATTTTGTGCCCGAGTAAGCCAGCTGGTTTAAAACAGTTTACGTGTTCCACAATGCTAAAGCTAAAAGCTTTAAAAGCTATGCATATGAAGCGCGCAATGAAAACAATAGTAAAACATACGAATAAGTACTTCCCGAAATATAAAGCAACAGATGCAAAATATTAAAAAAAATATTAACGTGAAATTACCAGTCGATCTATGGCATTTATACTAATGCTAAAATATAAAAAGGACAATGCCCATTTTAAACGGAACACCGTTTCAAGTTGCATCAAGTTCAAACATTTTTATGGAGACTAGACATATTATATTAATTTATGCAGAAGTTCTTTTAGTAAAGAAAATCTGGACTTCGGAGATATTTTTTTTATGGAAAGGAAGACAAACGAATATAGTGACATAATTTTAAGACCATTCCACTCACCCTGTTAACGTAAATCTACTATTATTGCAATAATTTTATCGAAGAGTGTTGTTGGATATATTCCTAAACAAACCCTGTAATTTTATTTATGTAATTTAAGTAATCTGGCAACCCTAAGGAGTCAACGCACAGCGCCTTCGTCCATTCATATTGCATTTCATTTCCGCTCTAGTGTTTTATTCCCTGAATTAGGCTCGCGTATAATGTTGTGCGTGCTATTTTATTGTCCGTAATTGTTCCAAATTCCTATCTGTTACCTTGTTACTTAATGTTGAACGTTTTTTCAACCTGGTTCTGACTTATCTTTTGTTTGAAAAATCGGTATAAAATGTATTGTATATTTAAGGTAGCCTTACATGATATCAATGATGATATATTGCTACCTTAAGTATGAGGTTTTGGGGAATTACTACTATTGAATAACTTTCTTTTTATTTCATATTGTGAATATTATGAACTTTGTAAATTATTAGTATTTTAAAACCTTAAAACTAAGGATTACAACGCGCGGACTTAATGCCTTGTGGCATTCTCTACCCGTTAACCCTGGGCGTGGTAGAAGATTGCGGTAGGTGCAACAAAACAAAATATTATGATGATACATAATGATAATTACTTATATATTTATAAAAGACAAATGAAGTTATTAGTATAACGTTGTCTATATTTTTGTCGATTTAATTATTTACTCCAAACTCATTCTCGATCAAGCTCATCCCAGTCCATAAAGGATACCAAATCAGTTATTGTAACATGTAACTAACAGGAATTTGGGAATTGACCGCAGATTTTGTCGATCCTAATGGAACTCCATAGAATCCCTATATTCCAGGGTACCGGTATAATCAGGATACATTGAGATTTTTTTACGTTTTGTTAAATTCCTTCTGTAAACCTTAAAACTTTTGTCGTTAAGTTATTTATAAATCCACAAGTGAAATATTAAAATTTTGTAATAATCTCTTTTCTAGCTTCTCTGTAAGGCATTCAATACAAGTTTTAAAGTAACGACTTATATCTCATTGACAAGGGGTTAAACCGTTTATTCCCTTCAATAACATAACAAAACGTGTACAATGCAGTTAAATAAAATTTATGGTACTTTTGATATATATTTGTAATGTTTCTGACATGACACAACCAGCGTTGACTCCCACGGGACAAGATATACTCATTCACTGGAAGATACTAAAAAAAAACGTAGTTATTTGCGTAGTAAAACGACGTACAACGTAGTATTTATTTTTATGCCATTAAATAGCTGTTTCACATTTAAAAACATGTTTATGTTTGTCTCGAATAAATACTGCTGTCGTTGGTAAAGCGAAAAGGTTTCAGTAAAAGTTAAATATAATGTTTTCTCGTATAATTGCTGGATATTACATCACTGATATAACATAAATGTATTTTGCAAATTTAAATATAAAGCAGTTTTTTTTTTACAACGTGCTTGAACATGGTCGGATCGATTTAGAAGAAACTTACATTTCTACGTTGGACGGATAAAATCTCAAGGATTTTTTTTAAATTGGAATGTCGACAAATCAACAGACTGTTCACCGGATGATAAGCGATCCCGTCGCTCATAGTCACAAGGAACATCCGAAGAATCGGTAGTGCGTTGTCATCCTAGGAAATTACATAGAATAGGTTTATTACATAGGACGGGGTCGGGATTAATGATTAGGAGGGGAAAGTAGTGGTAAAAGGAAAGGGTAGACATGGCCATTCGGTATTCCGAAAAGTCATTCATACTTTATTTTATGCCGACTTCATAAAGGGCCGTTCAAGTGCAGCAAAAGCTGTGAAAAGATATTGTTCTCTATCACCTTGAACTATTCAATCTTTCAGCTTTATATAAATGCTTCTCTCATTAAGATTTTTTTTTTTGGTCTAAAAATGTATAAAATACGAAGTTATTTATCGTCATCATATGGCAGTAGTGCCTTTTAAAAGATAAAGAATTAAGAATAACATAATTTCTGAACTGGACAAACAACTTCTTAAATAGTTATCGATTATTGAAAAGGATAACGCCCAAAAGTGGTCCTAAAAATTCTCATGCATCAAGATAAAAATTATATAGTAATTATTTTCATAATTTCGCAGGACATCACGCTTCATGGAATCGATTTTTAATCAGGAAATTTAATTTAAGGTATAAAAGTATGAATTTTGCTTTTTGAAGGGACGTTTGCGCAATCTGTCATAGTGATGTAGAATGCAGTAGAAGCTATTTTCTATGAATCAACTTTTCGAATTTATCAAATATCTCCGAGGCCCGGGGGTTTTTTACGAACATAACTTCTGTAGTAGTCTCCAAAAAACCATGTTTCAACTTGATGCAACTTGGTACGGTTTGGATAACTACTTTGTATAATATATAAAAATAGATTTGCCTGAATTTTTCTCAAATAATAATACAATATTTTTCACAACGATTAAGAAGTATTTTACGTAGAAGCGGATCAAAAACAAAGTTTCATGATACACAAGAAGGAACTACATTGTATATCATAAAATATATATAATCTTTACTTAGTGGTTTAAAAGTTATGATTATTATTTTCACAAAAAAATGCCAAGTAAACTTCAAACACCTTAAAAACCATTGTTGCGAAACAAATTTTTCGGTTATTTTGATAAAAAAAAAGAAACTGTTGGATTCGTCAAAATTATAATCGGTATACCGTGTTACTATATCTTTTCAAATAAAAAAAGAATTTTGAAAATCGGTTCATAACTTGCGGAGAAAGCAACAAACATACATACAAAAAACATATAGTCGAGAACCTCCTTTTATTGAAGTCGGTGGAACATATTAAAAGAAAAGATAGGCTTGCAATCTGAGTCGGAAAACGTCCGCGCTTATCCGTTGATGGTTTAATGGGGAAATTTTACGAGGGCCGTCGCTTGCGAGATGCAAACCTTTTTTCTTGCCTGAGGGAAACGATAAAGTGTAATGACCGGGCAATCCGGCCGGGTATCCGGGAAATGGCAGTGATACCCGGAATGCTAAGGTTTAGTTTTCCCGGCTAATATCTGTCCAATATCTTCGGTTAAGTTGGAAACAAATTATGTGTAAGCATGAAACAGAAGAAATCTTTAGGTCTTTTGTAATATAAACTATTTTAAGTAACTATGCATCTTGATAAAGATGCATAGTTACTTAAAATAGTTCACATCTTCAACTTCAACATCCAGACAGTTGAAAATGCGTTGACAGCTTTAAAAGAGTTAGACAAAAATATGGTAAAAAAATAGCGTAACATCTTTTAACAGCTTTTGCTGCACTTCTACGGCCGCGCCCGGGGAAGTACCGCCGCCCTTCATAAAGTCGGCATATAATAAATTTTAGGGATGCCGGATGGCAATGCCTACCCTTTTCTTTTTCCACTCTTATCCTTAATCCCGACCCCGTCCTATCCAATAAACCTATTCTATCCAATTTCCCAGATTGAATGCTGCGTTTGTCTATGGGCGACGGGTTCGCTTACCATCAGGTGAACCGACTGTCTTCCTTTCCATAAAAAAAATATTATTTATAGTTTACAAAAGAGTGGGACAGCCAGTAACTTGAAAACATTTCCATCAATATAGCAAACCATCAACGACTAAGACAAATTTTCCTGAATTAAATATAATTAATAAAACTACTGGTTGGGAGATAATCGTGTCCGTTGACTAATTAAAAAAAATAAAAAACATACGCATATCCTACGTCCTCGCACAACATTGTAACACGATACATTTCCCGCGAAAGTGTGGCGCGATTCGTTTTTTTCGCGCCGAAACTTTTTCTTTTTTATTTATTTCGAACACGCAGTGCGAAGGTACGCGAAGCCTTTGCAACCCGATCTCGGACAGTACGCGGTTGCCCTTATTAGGCTTCTCGAATGCTAGGTGCTTATTTTGTTACACGGGCGTATTACACCGCAAAAGCTTATTTGCTAACGTTTTTTTCTGATTGCCAGACATTGAATTCTTTTTTTGAATTTTTAAAAATTTTATGTAACACTGGCCGAATCAGTGTTTTTAACTAGCGGATGTCAGCTACTTCTTTAGTTTTAAAAATCTAATTACAATAGTATGGCTTCAACATCGTCACCATAGGACTTTATTTTGCCGAAATTTTAAATATCAAAATCAGAAACGTTAGAAGAAGAAATAAATTTAAATAAAATATTTCCTACAAACGGTAAAGGACAACAACCGATTTTTTAAATTCTTTTCTTATTCTTACATGATGGTCCCATGTAATTTTCATGAAAATCGGTTCAACAGTTTCTTTTTTAAATTAAAATAACTGAAAAATTTGAACGTATTTGATTTCGGTTTAATTTGTTTTTTTTTTAATTTTTTTTTATAATAGCATTGACTTTTATATAGAGTAGGTATATTTCACATCTCTTTGATATTTGCTTTATTTCAAACTAGCACAAAAACTTATGTATTTTTTCTCGAACGTTCGGACGCGACACTTAATTGTATGGAGTTATCTACTGGGATTCCATTTTCATTTTCATCCCTTGTCACCGTTGATTAATTTCCCAGTTATACAAATAAAAGGCTTATTTCCCTTTGTTGTTCGGTGATTTATTATTTCTGTTGCCGATTCGCAACGTTTATCGTGATCGTTTTACTAGGAACTACTATGGTTCCTGTTGATTGACGTTGTTTGTTTGTTTGTTTGATATGGGCAGTTATTTAGATGATAAACATGACTTTAGTTTCGAAAATTCATCATTTTTTTATTTTATTTTTAGAATGCTTGTAAGGTCAGTTTACTTGCGCAGTTTCACTTAAACAGGATGACTGGTGAGTCACCAATGATATTAAAGGATGGCACTCGGTATTCGATTGTCATTATATTTATGTAATAAAATTAGGGGCATAGTTTTCAACTTAAGTTTCAAATAAATAGATAAAGCGTGGATATTATGCCGGCAGCAAACAGATGGCCAGGTGGCGCAGTTCATTGACACGATAACGCCACGGTGTCCGTTAGGATGTACATGGGTTTCGTTAATAATTACTGATCTTTCGATCACGTTTATTCAGTGGTCAATTAATATTTACTTCTAATATTATGTTTATACTTCATATGTGGGGATCACATATGAAGTATAAACATAACGTCCTTCGATATTACTAAATTGACTTTTAAACTCGTTTGTCATTGTAGACGATTAGAAAAAACTTACGATTGCCTATAATGAAAAAAGAATTGCAAGCACAAATAAAACGTCGAAATTAGACATTTTGACGATACAAAAACGACGACATTTGACAATATGTAATTCCCAATATACGCGAGCATCACTCCAAAATCATCAGTATCACATGGAAATAAGCGCTGAAGTCGCTTGAAACTCGCATTAACACTATTTCCGCTCACAAAAGGTCCCGCTGAAAGGTTAGAACCCCAAAGCTGAAAGGAAAGCTGAAATATGGCAAGCAACAATGTATATAGCAAAACAGCGGGACCTGCCTTATTTATTACCGCACTCTGTGTGGCAAGAACCTTTAACGGTTGAAAAAACGTCTCGAATTTACCACGGTAAACCTTCCTTTGCCGGTTAAAAGCACTATGAATAGACGGTATGGCTGTTTGGACGTAGGTTCTTCACTATTATATTAAAAGTGAAAAAGTAATAGCCTATTTTTAAATGTCCCACTGCTGGGCAAAGGCCTTCTCTAGACAGAGGGTATATATAGGTCGTAGTCCACCACGCGCCCCAAATGGCGGACTTCACATATCTCATCTTAGATATGCAGGTTTCCTCACGATTTTTTCATTCAAGTCGGCGCTTAAAATTGCGATTAGAAAATTGACAATTTCATTGGTGCCGGCACCGGAGATCGAACTCGGGTTCGCCTCGAGTAAACAGAATTGCAGGCGAGCGCTCGGACACTGAGCTACCACGACTCACTATTATATTAATACTGTAAATGTTTATATATTTAAACAGGCTTACAATTCTATAAGACCGTTTAATTAGCAATATTCCGCGAAAAAATCCTCTAACAACCTGCAAGCAAATATATGAGCGCACGCATAAGCTGAGTCCTCAGCGAAAGCTGTTCGTATTATGGTGAAACGTAACATATAACTCTATTTTTTAAACCGTATTATTAATAAATATTGATAGAAAATGTGTTATCATTTTGCGATATAGTTGGTCCGGTCATGCAATAGTTTCACCTCTCCTACGAATTGGCCGGATAACCTTCGCGGAAGGCTCCCCAGCGCCCCGGGCCCTCTAAGGGAAAAGTGGGGAAAAATCCCATTCGACTCCCCAATCGCCAGGATCCCTTTTCGCGAATTTACGGGGGACTTAAATCATGTGCAACGTAGAGGGCTCCCGGGATGCATTCTGTTTGAAGTATGCCTCCCCGTAGGTATAATCAAATATTGCGAATCAATTTTAGTACTTCCCAACTAAAACAACTATTTCATCTGTGTAAATAAAAATAAATAGATTAAAAATAAAACAACTGATAATATGGTATAAGCGGACATATTTATATAATAAACAGAAACAAAAATCATAACAATATAAGAAACTAAAGTTCCACCTTATCGCTTTATAAGCGTCGGGAAAGGATTTAGTTAGGTGTTACCTGAAATAATTAATGTTGATAAAAAAAATCAGTACAGTATTGCCACCTTATAGCTTTGTATGATTTATTCAAATTCGGATTATAAGGACTATGTTAGGTTTTATCTCATACGTAGTCAATATTGTTGTAAAATTTCATTAAAATATATTCTGTCGACGTCATCATAGACGTCAAAACTAACGATAGTTTGACTTCCTCGTCATAAAAGTAAATTCAAATAAAAAAATAAATATTTTTTTACAAACTTGTATAGGCGTATACTGTTCTTCAAGACGACTCACACGAGCCCTTACTCGTGTGAGTCGTTTAATAAGATGGTTGCAATGGCCACCTTCCAGCTCCAGCATCAGTTTAGCTTCATATCACAATAATGCATTGTCACGCAATATCCATACGCTTGCAAAATTTCAGCTCAATCGGAAAACGGGAAGTTGATCCAATTTAACTTGAAAGATTCCATTCGCATAGACAACTTGACAGGTGAAACTAAATAAGCTTGTAAAAACGGAAGTCATTTCAATTCCACATTTATTCATGTTAAAGTGGTTAATTGGTAAGCTTTATAAATATATATCCTCCTTGTAAATGATTATTATTTAAAAATTATATACTCCAACTAATGATACAAACAACGTATCAAGATTCATTTCTGGTTTAAGAATTTAGTTAAACCGTATATTGCTTTATTCAATTACCCCAAAACCACAATAAAACAAATCGAAAAACTTTACCCATTTTTTGTCTCAAAACGTTCACATTTCAATTCTCAAATAAAAAATCCAATTTCGAACGTCG
>JAOCPS010000002.1:1368894-1382517 GCA_025505425.1 Graphium colonna | reverse complement strand
ACTAAAGCAGACTCGGTATCAAACATGGATACTTTTATACAACTCGACAAACTTATGCACTCACAGTCGTCAAACGTATGGAGTCAACCGCAAAATTAAATTTTTCGGTATCTATTTTGTCAAGCGGTCGGACGGACTATCGAATGGCTACGGAACCCTTTCATGTGCGTGCCCGATACGCCCTTGGCCGGTTTTTTTTTAAAGATAACTGTTGTTGTTCACAAACTATAACACAGCTGATGCTATTATTCTTTCTAGTTAATGCACGCTGATAGCTTTTACGTTGTTTTGCTTAATTTTGACACTTTTTAATCAAAATCAAAATACGTTTATTCACATAGGCGGTTGCGCGCTCTAGTGACAAGTCAAGTTTTAAATAAAGTTTCGTTCATTATAAGCTTAGCCCCGGATTTCCACTAGGGACACTCGGGGCTAGTGCCCAGGGCGGCAAAATTCTTATTTGAAAGTCATGGCATACCTTGAAAACATATACTTTCAAACAAAAAGAATTTTGAAATTTGGTTCATAATGGGCAAAAACCGGTAAATAACAAAAATATGTACAGTGAATTTTATAACCGGCATAAAATAAAGTATGCATGACTTTTGGGAATGCCGGATGGCCATGTCTACCCTTTCTTTTCCCACTCCTATCCCTTCCAAATCCTTAATCCCGTCCCATCCTATCCAATAAACCCAATGTATTTAATTTGACAACGCACGCGCAACTCTCCGGATGTTGCGTGTGACCATGGGCGACGGTGAATCGTCTGCTCGTTTGTCTTCCTATCCATAAAAAATAACCCCCTTTCTTGTAGACGGTTATAAAAAAGCATTTTTTTTTCAACGGGCGGAATTTTTATATTGTCCAGAGGCGGTACTAACGATAAATTGGACCCTGTAAGCTACCACCAGCTCAGAAAGCAGATTCTACTGAGAAGAGCTGGCGAGGAACTCAGCAGTTGCTCTTTCAAATGTTGGCTTTCAATTTTCAGTACAATGATTTACTCTCAAAACTACGCGAGTAACAACAGTACTATGACACAAAGTTTTGTCATCAAAGTATTGCTGTAACAAGCTTTACTTAAAAGATTTTTTTTAAATTTTACTTATAGGATATTCTTCCGAAATGGTCCCATGAAAGTTTCAGAAAAATCAGTTCAGTAGATTTTCAATAACAAAATTAATTTTGTGTATGTTTTCCCGTATGATAGCATATAAAAAAAATATTTTTCATATGATAGAGCATTAGTCGTAGATAGTCCCATAAAATTTTCAAGAAAATCGGTTGTCTACTACTTTAGGTTCATTGCTTTAGATAGAATAGAGTAAGTATTTGCTTAGGAGTGTTAAGCTACATAAACATTCAGGATAAGAAAGGAAAGGATTGGGAAAAGAAGAGAGGATGTTACGTCACCTTTCTGCATGAACGGTGTTCTTCACATCTTATCCCCCGTACCTAAGAGGATATAGGATCAAATCCCGCGAGGGAACAATAATTTAGATAAGAGATTTTTTTGAAAGTCTCAAGATAATGAGGTGCCAATAAATAAAACAGGGCGTCACCACGTTACGTTTATTTCATAGTTTTGTCTTAGCATGTATAATAACAACAAAATTCGCATTTAACATTGATGTTTTAGATAAAATAAGTGATGGAGAGAATTTCTACACTGGTGGTACGCTTGTTTTAATATTATTTATTTTCTACATGTGTTTACATGCCTCTCAAGCTCTTTTAATCTGTAGACAGGTCAATTATAGCAAAATTTTGCTTGAGCGTTCTAGATAGTTAAGATTGACAATTGAACATGGGCAAAAATAGAGAGGGGGGTGGCATGCCCACCCTAGGATAGTCTAGTGCCCACCCCAAGATGGTCTAGTGCCCACCGAGGATAGTCTAGTGCCCACCCTAGGATAGTCTAGTGCCTATCTAGGATAATCTAGTGTTCACCCACGGAAAAAAATAGGAATATTCGCACATATCTCCGCCACTTATGAACTGATTTCAAAAATTCATTTTTATCCGATCATCATAAATATAGGATTAGTAGTTTGTTTTTAAAATCAAAATAACGGAGAGGATATTTTTCGAAAGTATGCTTTTAAGCTTGTAAAAATAGACTTGTAATTGAACCATCACGACATCGTAGAGTAATTACAAATCGTTTCCCTATCCCCATTTGCGCATTCAAACAATGCACACACTGTTACAATAATCAACCGCAAGACAAAGCTGGCGACCCCACGCTATCTGTCAGATCGCAATCAGTGCCGCCATGTTTGACGCCATTACGAATCAAATTCCCGCCTTTTTTACTTTTTTCCCATTCGCTAGGCACCGGCGTCAGATCTCACAGCCGATAAGCACTTTATTATCCTGGATGATTTTTTAATCTGCGTTCGAGTTTCACATTAGCGAATGCATTGTGTACTATAAAATAGGAGCTGCGTGTAGTTTTTTTCAAAGAACAATTAGAGGTGATGGCGTTGAAGGCTGAAGTTATGCTAGGTCATAATTAGCCTTAATCTATTTTTAATATCGTATGAAAAATCTGACGATTAGTCTATCAAATTTAAGACTGGGCTTTGCTAAGTACAATTTTTTTTTCACATAGACACTTGCGTTTTCTTATGAGAAGTCTTTGTACATTTATTACAAAACTTATGGACTTATTGGTCAATATTTGTATTTTATAAAACAATCAGAAGCTTAGAACTTGATAGAAAATTAACAATCTAACCACTATTGCTTATTCGTAAACCAGCTAACTCCACTTTTGGTAGAAACGTGAAGTCCGCAAAATACATGATTTGCAACAATTTTTAGTGATATCACAATTCTTGGAATAAATAGTTGTTCTGAAACCTGTCTGGTTTCTCTACGCTATAAATTTGATTCTTTTCTGTATCTAGTTGGATGACATATTACAATTTTTATGGTTCCTCTGACAAAATTACTCAAATGGAGATAGTTGGTTTTGCGACTTGAGGTATCGATGTGTATTTGATTATAAATGTATATACTACAACCTATTGTAATCTTTTTAAAATGATATATAATCGTGTCCTAGAAATAGGGAAGAACTACGATAAATTACTAAAAAAATATTGACAGTTATTTTTAAATACGTATTTTTTATGGAAAGCAAGACAGGTTCACCTGATGGTAAGCGATCATGTCGCCCATAGACAAACGCAACTTCAGGAGAGTTGCGAGTGCGTTGTCAAATTGGGAGATCGGATAGGTTCTCAGGTATATTGCATAGGATGGGGTCGAGATTAAGGATTTGGACATGGCTACCCGGCATCCCCAAAAGTCATGCATACTTTATTTTATGCTGACTTTATTAAGGGCGGCGGTACTTCCCCGGGCGAGCACGGCCGTAGACGTGCAATAAAAACTGTGAAAAGTTATTATGATCTAAAAATGTCTAATATTTTAAGACCTCTGTAATTAATCTTTACGCAAAATCCTAAAATATCACAATTTTTTTCACTTTAACATTAAACTATTTCAAAATCCTTACGTAAAGTTGGTCAATAAAGGAAACGAATGCCAATTCCCGTATTCCTTACAAGAAAAAACCTTACGAAATGGTAAGCGAATTGTGCACTGGGGTAAAGACGTAACCTTTAGGAATCCCGGGAAAAGCGATCGGAAAAGGGACAACGAAAAAGATAACCCCCAAAATATGAGTCACTTCTATTGCTGGAATCCCAAGGTTGTTTTCAGCTGGACAGTTGGTTTACGAAAGGTAAAACTAGCGTGGTTAACTTGTGGTTATTTGAATACAATACTGAGTGTAATAAAATAAACTGGTAGCTATAATTTTTATTGGGATAGCGCCCTCGAATTATCATTTAGATGGGGTGGCTTACAATATGGCGCGAATTTGGTTTTGGGGCGCAAAAAATAGATCGAGAGCCGATCGAGTTAAGGGAATGGGGGATGGTTTTTGGGGATTTAAGGGATCGCGACGGCTTTATTGCCAGTCCAACTGGACGTGGCGTTTTTTGGACGTAATCAAAAATTGTAACAGTTTAACGGCTTTCCTTGATTTGCGGACGTTAACACGTTTTTTATAAGCTACGCATTTTACAGCTGTTAACTATAATTTCTAGACTTTTTAACAATCTTCAAAAAAGGTTCTCAATTCGTATATATATTTTTTGTAGCCGATATCTCCGCTATTTATGAACCGTGTTTAATAATTATTTTTTAATCTTATAGAATATTCTTTCGGAATGGTCCCATAAAATTTTCAGGAAAATAAATTTAGTACTTTTTATTTTGAATCGAAATAACAATATTCAATTTTTGTATTTTTTGGCGTAGTTCCGTCATTTATAAACCAATTTCGAAAATTCTTTTTTAATATGATAGAGCATTATTTGTATATAGTCCTTATCAGTTAATAATTTTGTTTTCTTTTTAATAAAAATAACAAAACTTACGCATGTTCGCATATATCCACGCAACTTATGATCTGATTAATATGTAGGTTGGAATATTAGGAGCCCGTTTCACGGATTAAGGTTTATTTTTTTTATAGAGAGAGGCAAACAAGCAAGCGGCTCACCTGATGGTAAGTGGTTTCCGCCGCCCATGGACTCCCGCAACACCAGAAGAGTTGAAAGAGCGTTGCGGGCCTTTGAGGTAGGTATAGGCTATGTTGTCCACGGTCCTTAAGTCGTATCAGTCAGTTGATTCCTCAAAGGTGTCGTGCGTGGCAGAAAATGACGATGGTACTCGGTGGTATATTGCATTATATGCGTTGTTTAAATATGTACTAATTTTACATAACTTCACCTAATTTAAAATCAACTAGGTCACATATAGACATATTAGATGATCCCCGTGGTGTCACTGGCATAAATTCTTCCCGTTCTTGCAACATTTTTCATTGTTGCTCCGCTTCTATTGATCATAGTGTAACGTTATATAGTCTAAAGCCTTCCTCGATAAATGTGCTATCGAAAGCTAAAAGAATTGTTCAAATCGAACCAGTAGTTCCTAAGATTAGCGCGTTCAAACATATCAGTATATATGACATATTCAAATTATGTGCTTTTGTCCAGTGTGGAAGTTTTAGGCTCAGTCTATCAAGGACTGGCAACACACTGTCCGCTATTCTTGTCTATGAGCGGTCGTAAGGTGAATTATGACGCTTTAATAAAATGTTGCCAGAAATATAACACAAAGACATCCATAAATAAAGCTATTAAATAACGAAATAATCGAGCTTTAGAAATTAAGACGTTAGGCACGAAGCTACTCTGTTTCAAATAAAGTAAAAAGTAACAGCCTATTTTTTTTAATTATTCCACTGTTCAGCAAAGGCCTTACTCCTGACAGGGGGGATAATGTCCACTACGCCCGCCCAAATGCGGATTGTCGGACTTCACATATCTCAGAAAGATATCTTAGATATGCAGGTTTCATCACGATGTTTTCTTCACCGAAGAGAACGTGGTACTCTGTACAGTGGCAATATTTTAAATAAAAACAATATGGCGGATCGAAGGAAGTTTACTAGCTATTTATAATTAAAAATCTAGATAGAATACGAGTTTAAAGGGCAGATCTCTCCATAGCACTTCAGACTAGTTGTGTATTCATGACAATCGCTCGCGGTTTAATGCAGATATTAAATTTTAATGTAAACGTCGTCACCAACAAGTATTAATGATGATCTCCCCACAAAGAAGCAATTCCCCTGAAACACATTAGTCTGCCGTCCGAAGGGGGTCCGGTTTTAGTGCCATAAGCGGTAGCGATTTTCTACCGCTAAGAAGACTAAGGTTCTCAATTTGATTGTGTTTTTTGTATGTATGTGACTCGATTTTTCCGCAAGTTATGAACCGATTTTTAATTTATTTTTTTATATAAAAGTATATAATTACAAATTGGTTCCATAAGATCTTTATAAAAATCGGTACAATGGTTTCTTTTTTAAATCAAATAACTGAAAAATGATTTCACGGTCACTAAGGAGTTTGAATTCGGTTTCTATTTTCAGTGGTTAACTACATACTTTTGTTGCTTTATTAGAAAATATTGTTAGGTCCTTTTGGGATCTATATTCTTAAGTGTCGATTAAAAAGAACAAGATTCTAGCATTGCGCCGCTGCTCTATAAACATATAAGATTTATTTTTTAAATTGTCCAACTAAATCTGTAAACAGTTCTTTAAATCATGAAAATTTAATGTGAATACATATAGAGACAGACTTAATGGAATAAAAGAAGTTACATTTTATTAGATGCGGTTTCCCATGAGCCTCGTTGTCAGTCTCTATCTAAATATATGGAGGAAATTTTAGGATTCTTATGGGGGTCACTGACGAGACGTTCCGGACGCCTTCCTGATGTTTGGGATAGGTTAGGAAGTTGATTTAAGGACGCATTTTGAATAGCTCGTGCACAATTCCCTATCACTACATCCATATGGACGTCTCGTCAGTACAACAATACAACATTTCTGTTTCACATTTGATTTTGTATTGATTACAAAATTTCTGTCATAAAAACTTACTTAAAACACCCTTTTAAAGAAAAGCTGCTTAGTTAATGTACTTCAAGTTTTTATTTTGGCAATCTATTTTACTTTAGTGCCTGTGAGCGCGGATATTAAATTTTTTCGAATTTTTTGTATAAAATCCTTGAAAAATTTGGTTTAAATGTTCGTTAGGACTAGGACTAAACTAGGACTTTATCAGCGTATCACCTGGATCTGTTCTAATTATAATGACCTACACATCTATGACAGATATATTTAGCGACTCAATCACAGTTTTCAAAAATAAATTGCTGCAAATCTTAGACTAGCATTAGCTTATTTAGCCTGTAAATATATTTTGACCTTTTTATATTGTGATTTTAGTTTTAGTTTTAATTTAAATTATTGTTTACTATGTCCATGTATATTCTACTTGATTTGTCTGTGTGTATTTTTATTTCAATGCTGTTTCATTATAATTGTAATCATTGTTTGTAATCTTTTAGTTATTCTTGGTGCTAATATTACTGAAAGTTGTGTATGCCTGTAATTGGCAAATATATATGAAAATGGGTAAAATTGTAATTTAAAAATTTTATTGTATATGTTTTGCTGTTGACGTACCATATGAATAATTAAATAAAACGCTCCGCTCGTGCAATGCACGCACTGCCTTAGATCCACGTTAACAAGCCGCCGCGCCGGCCGGGGTGCGCCGAATGGAAAGAGAGCCCTGATAAATGAATTTCGGTACAAATGTTATTTTGATCTTCGGCGATACGCCTGTTGTAGGGCGCGGCGATTAGGGCGCTGTTCGCTGATTGCCGCCGCTTGTTCTTTCGCCCGCTAGATGGCGCTGATTGCGCTTGGGGATGGAAATCGCTTTAACGCGAATCCTGTATCAGATTTGATTGGATGTGTTAAGATTTACGCCATAAATGGTTTTTCTAACAAGTTTAAAAAAAGGAGGATGCCCCTCGACTGCTTTTTTTAGAATATCCTTTATTTGAAAGAATAGTTACATGGCATCCGAAAGGTTCAAAAAAATAAAACAAACTTCTACAAAAATAAACGCACTATTAACGTTTTTATTTTCAGTTTCACAGCTTAGTTTTACTTGTTAATTCTGCATACCGTCAGCTTAAATATTGTGATGTTCACAAGTAACAATTGCAAAAATTATTTCACTTTTCTACCTAAATTGATTTAGATTATGCTAAAGGGAACAATCTAAATATATACCTTAATTCAAACCAGTTGATTAATAAAATTGACATTTTCATACTAAAAACATTAAATAATCAAATTCACCGCGTAGAGAAACCAGACAGGTTTTCGAATAAATATATAATCAAATAATTGCGATTACATTACATTTTAAATTGTTGTAAATCATGTCTTGTGGAGTGCCAGTTTTTGACAAAAAAGAAGTTAGCTGGTTTCCGAATTAAAGTATCGATTAAGGTATCGGTATCGATAACACAATAAAAGAAGCTCCAATTCTATATAACCATTTTATTTAAATGTAGACATTTAAGTGTTTCAATCTTACAAAAAGCATCCACCTTGCTTACATCCTGAAAGCAGAGACATGGTTAGATATTTTCAAATAATATAACATTAGCATATGGCAAAAAATATAACATTTATGCCCCATAATTCTCCATAGCCTAAACGGGCACTTGCTTTACAAAGCGGAGGTCATGAATTCGAATTCTGCGGGGGAACAACGACTTTGTGTTGTTGTTTCTTGGATGGGTTAGGATAGTGCGAGTTGATCACCCGATTGCCTGAAAAGAATGATCCATGCGTCGGATGGGCATGTAAAAGTCCCGGTTGTCTAGAACACTTTTGGAGTAAGGAATGTCAGTGCCTTCATATATCTTGACAACTAATCCATCCTTCGAACACAGTTTATCCCTTTGGGTTGTGGAGGTTAGATGCCTGTCGCTCTGTGTAAAGTCTGATATTTAGCTGATATTTGGTTGCATTAGAAGGCAACCCAAAGTAATTTGGGAATAAGGCTAAGAGGAAAAAGAACTGTCTACAGCGGACCTGGTAGAGCATAACGTCTTTGCACAGCTTTTGCTGCACTTCTACGGCCACGCTCGTCCGGGGAAGTACCACCGCCCCTTATAAAGTTGGCATAACATAAAGTATGCATAACTTTTGGGGATGCCGGATGGCCATGTCTATCCTTCCCTTTTCCCACTCCTTTTCCCTCCAAATCCTTAGTCCCGACCCATCCTATCCAATAAACCTATTATATCCTACTTCCCAGGTTGACAACGCACTCGCGTCTCTTCGGATTTGCGTGTGTCTATGAGCGGATCGCTTACCATCAGATGAACCGTCTGCTCGTTTGTCTTCCTTTCCATAAAAAATACCTATCCACCAAAACATTCTGATCCGGCCTTTGAAAACATTTTTGACAGTTTAGGAATTGTAAAAATCAAGTTCCCAGCAGTGAGAGAGCTTAGGGTAACTAAATGTTAATGGCTTTATAAACCGGAGGTCATGGGTTAATATCCTTCGAAGGTACAATGACTATGTTGTTGTTTCTTGGTCGGGCTAGTGCAATACGGGCTGATCATCAGATTCCCTCAACATATAAATGATCCATGCACCATATGGGTATGTAAAAATTCGGTCCAGGTTGTAAAGAACACCTTTGGCAGTCGTCATAGGATGTCAATGCCTTCAAGTATGCATCACCTAATGCATCTTTAGAATTCAGTTTATCCCTTTAGGTTACGGAGGTCAGATGCCGGTCGCTCTGTTTAAAAACTGCTAGTCAGGTAATGTTCGGTTGAATTTTCCGAATATTTTGGGAATGAGGAGCCGTGGTAGCTCAGTGTCCGGGCGCTCGCCTTCAATTCTGTTTACTCGAGGAGAACCTGAGTTCGATCCCCGGTACTGGCACCAATGAAATTGTTAATTTTCTAATTGCAATTTTAAGTGCTGATTTACTACGTGCTCTGCGGTGAAGGAGAACATCGTGAGGAAACCTGCATATCTAAGAAATAATATTTCTAAGATATGTAAAGTCTACCAATCCGCACTTGGACCGCGTGGTGGACTATGCCCTACAAAGGCCTCCTCTAGACAGAGGGTCTGTCTAGAGGAGGCCTTTGCCCAGCAGTAGGACAATATAAAAATAGGCTTACTTTTTTCGGGAATAAGGGGATGAAGAAGAAGGATCATAGAAATACGAAGATAAAGATTCACACCTCATCACAGTCCATACGTATTCTTCTTATTTCACTCTGTAAATATATCCCACTTGCAAAGTTTTAATAAGTCTCCGGCCCTTCAACATCAGCGGGCGGATAAGTTGGTTTTATCGGATTCCCCTAAAAATTTGCACATTTAGAATATTTCTTAGCATTTGAAAAAAAATATATGAAAATTAATACTAGATAGTAAAGGAGAGCACTCGGTACTCGATTGTCATCATATTTATGTAAAAAAATTAAGAGCATAGTTTCCGAATGAATTTTCAAATAAACGGGTAAAGCATAGACACGATGCTGACGGCGAACAGATGGCCAACTGGCGCAGTTCATTGACCCTAAAACGGCGCGGCTCGCGCTGTGTCCGCTAGGACGCATAAGGCTTTCGTAAATAATTACTCAACTTTCGATTACACTCACTCAGTGGGCAATGGCTATTTACTTCTCATATTACATTTATACTTTATATATGATCTTCACATATAACGTCCTTGAATATTCAAGGTGATTCACCAATCATCCTGTATATATGCTTATTCAAACTCATTATGTTCATAATACACCAAAATAAATATTGATTTACCGCTGAGTAAACATAATCCAAAGTTAAAAATTAATTACGAAAATGAGTGATACGGGAGGGGGGAGGGTCAACGGCCTCGCGGGTGCCAGCCGATCACAGCCGTCACACTTCATTCATTTATTGGAAAATATGATCATAATATCAAATCATGTATAAAAAGACTCGACATAAATAGACCAACTTAAGCTTTTGATGGATAAATATAATGAGGAAGAAGCATAAACACGCTTCCAGTTAATTAATTACATTATTATACATGATGACTGGTAAATCATTCTGTATAATAATGTAATCAATATTCGAGGATTTTATGTGAGGATCATATATAAAGAATAAATGTAATATTAAAAGCAAATGTTAATTGATCACTGAGTTAACTTAATCGAAAGTTGAATAATTATTTACGAAAGCCATGGGCATCCTAGCGGACATGATGAGATGACCAATAGCCCTGTATATTTAATAGTCTTTCCTAACGACAAAATAAATTTTATCAGTGTTAAATTGTAAAATAAAATCGTTGATCTATCAGATCTTAATGTCCAGTCAGTGCAGTAGCTAAGCACTTGGCTTCAGTTTCGCGGGTCGTCGATTCGATTCCCATTTGGAGCAGTTATTTGTATGGGCAACAGGTAATTGTTTCCAATCTGGATGCTAGAATGTGTGTAATGGTGAATTTATGTACGTAAATCGCCCTTGCAACACAAACCACAGGGCATAACATTTGCAGCTTTTGCTGAACATCTGCGGCCCTTTACAAAGTCCGCATAAAGTATAGTATGCATGACTTTCGAGATTATTTACCTACCCCTTTTTCCCCTCAAAATCTTTTATTCCTTTCTATTCAATAAACCTGTTCTATACAATTTTCCAGGTTTACAACGTGTGTCCATGGGCGACGAGATCGCTTAACATCAGGTGAACCGTCTGCTTGTTGTCTTTCTTTCCATGAAAAAAGTTTCTTCTTGTGCACCAAGTTCGTATAAAGTTAATAGTTTACTTACAATCCTATAAGCTATCCACGCGAGCGTCGTGTTATGCATCCGTGGACCCATTATAGGGTTCATCTGTGATATGTAGATTGTCACCCAGCTGCAACAATTTGAAACTATACAATAGGCAGTGGAGCAAAATATCTTTTCACAGCTTTTGCTGCCCTTCTACGGTCGCGCTCGCCTGGGGAAGTACCACCGTCCCTTATAAAGTTGGCATTAAATAAAGCATGCATAACTTTTGGGGATCCAGCGGCCATGTCTACCCTTTCATTTCCCCTCCAAAGCCTTAAGATCCCGACCGCATTCTATGCAATAAACCTATTTTATCCAATTTCCCAGTTTGACAATGCATTTGTGGCTCTCCGGATGTTGCGTGTGTCTATGGGCGATGGGATTGCTTACCATGACGTGAACCGTCTGCTCGTGTGTCTTCCCTTCCATAAAAAAGGCCCTAGAGGTTGAGGTTAAGTTCATGATTAACTTAATTGGTAAAATACCAATACAATTTACAAAAATGTATAAGATGTTTGGCCATGGTATTTAAAAAATGCGTAAGATATTATTGGGGTAGTAGAGCATAACAGCTTTTAATGCACTTCTACGGCCGTGCTCATCCAGGGAAGAGCTACCGCTTATCAAAAAATCAGCATAAAATAAAGTATGCATGACTTTTAGGGTAGCCGGATGACTATTTCTATCCCCATTTTTTACCACTCCTTTCTCCTACTAATCCTTATGTTTCTAACCCATCCCATACAGTACACCTACATTTATCCAAATTCCCAGACTGGCAACGTACACGTAAGAATCTTAGAATGTCCTGTATCCATAGACGACGGGATCACTTAAAACGAGACGAACCGTGAGCTCCTTTGTCATCATTTCCAAAAAAAAAACGTTATTAATAGCTTTGATCATTTCTATAAGTGGATCTATATATAAGTGGTAAATTTTACTTGACAAAAGTTAATGAAATTATAGAGAGGATTTTGTATAAAAATACGAAATTATATTCGAATATATAATATAATTTCAGAAGACAAGGCTAAGGAACTGGCGACATAAATTCTGTAATATATGGAGAAAAGATATCGAATATTAGCTATTAGTTAATAATTCATTGAAATAAAACTAGTCTCAAACTACTTACAAAATCCAGACGCTGAAGAGGGTCAGCATAATACTGCACCTGATTATTCTGAAAACAGTTTTAAATAGCTTGAATATTGTTTATTACTTTTAGGAACTGAAAAAAATCAAAAGATCAACTCACACACCGCAAAATATTGAAAATTGATTTATAAATTCGAAATGAAAACCACCATATTTGAAGACGCTCGAAAATCAAAACTCACCCACTATTCGGCCCTTTTCTGACAAGCAAGGGCAGTATGATGAACAGTGCGCCGAACACGCCCGTCAGGACCATGATGGGCAGTTTGAGATGTACCTTAGTAATAGGCACTTGAGTGCTGCTTGGTGGGGCAGGTGCACCAGGGGGTACAGGTTTGCCCCCTGCAGCTGCACCAGGCTCAGGGGCTGCACCAGGAGCTGGGGCTGCACCGGCATCTGGGGCCGCACCGGCATCTGGTGCCGCACCAGGAGCTGGGGCCGCACCGGCATCTGGTGCTGCACCGGGCGCTGGGGCTGCACCAGGAGCTGGGGCTGCATCAGGCGCTGGGGCCGCTGGAGGCGGTGGAGGTGCGTCACCCATTTTTCTTTATACGCACAAAACGCTGTTATTTCACGTTTATTTATAAGTTGACAGTATATGTCAAGTTTTACTTTTTCTTTTTTATTTGAAGCCGGGATCTAAGAAAGTTGAAGATTTTAATGACTTCAATTATTTTATTACAAACGGGATTTTTTGTGCCAGCTTTCGGATCAGATTTTATTTATGTTGTTTTTTATATTATTCCCAGTGAATAGAGTTATTTACGGCTATACTCAAGCATAACAAAAAAGAAAGTGAAGATTTTTTCGTCAAAAAGCAGACAAATCCTCTTTTCCGACCGACTGATTTTGACTGCAAATGTAATTATCATTATGTATTACTATCATTTGAAATTTGCACAATTAGATGTATGAGTCTCAATTTAAAAAATAAGGGTTATACAACTAACTTGTATTTTTACTAATTAAAGTATTGGTACCATCTTCCAAGAAAAAAATTTAAAGTCCCTTAGGACTACAGTAAACAGTACACATTGCAGTAAAAACAATTACCATTTGCTAAATCAAAATCGATTATAGAAGTAACGAGCACCCGGAACAATGATGCGGCCCATTCGACCGTCTTGTCAGCTCAGG
>JAOCPS010000002.1:1333482-1357651 GCA_025505425.1 Graphium colonna | reverse complement strand
TGGCTTCCGTTGATAATTACTCAACTTTCGACTAAGTTTACTCAGTTGTCAATTAATATTTGCTTTTAATATTACATTTATTCTTAATATATGATCCCCACATGTAACACCCCCGAATATTGATGGTGACCCACCAGTCATCGGGTATATTCCAAATTTCAATTCGGTTGAAGTACTAGTTCGAGAGTTATCGCAGGACATACATACATACATATGTACATAAAATGTATTTTCGCGAACTGTTATTAGTATCATAATATACAGACTGGCGTAATATATGTCTGGTGATGACTCACTTCTATACTTTAAGACGTTATGTGTAGGGATCGTATATGATTATATTAACAAAAATAAATGTTGATTTACCACTGAGTAATCATAATCTAAAGTTAAAAAATGATTACGTGATTCATGCTCATCTGAGCGAACACGGTGTGGCCGGTGTGAGACTGATCACACTTCATTCATAAATTTGGGCTGAAACTATGCCCCTAATTTTACTACATAAAAATGATGACAATCGAGTACCGACTACTATCATTTAGTATCGTAGGTGATTCACCAATCATCCTGAATAGTATCAACCTTACTAGCTTGATCAATCAACATATTTCCAGGTAGGCTGTTTATCTAAGAAATAATATTTCTGAGATACGTTAAGTCCGCCAATCTGCACTTGAGCTGGTGGATGGACCTTATACCCTCTGTCTAGAGGAGACCTTTGTCCAGCACTGGGACAGTTTTAAAATAGTCTGTTTTCTTTTCAAGGTGGGAGAGGTCGAGACGACTGGAAGACGTTCAGTGACCTCCTTGAGCGGTCTGCGAAGGGACTCCGAGGTGATGTACGTGGGGACCTTCGGCGCGGGACCCCAGCAACGGGCCAACGTGGCTGACGTGTTTCCTGAGTCTGAAAAGAAGACTCTCACTAGGTATGTGCTCCTAGTACCTGCTAATAGACTGTCAACTGTTTCTTATTGAAGTTATACTTCTTTTGGCGCATTAGAAGATAATCATAAGAGTAAATTTTTACGATGCGCGCGCACACCATTATGAAGTTAGCTAGTCAACATGTCATATCGTCATTTGCCATCTATATGAAATATAACAATAGTCTAGTATTTCAAACACATATCACTAGATCGCGCAGCTAAGGCAAAACAAAACTCAGTTCTTCTGAGAGTTCGTAAGTTCCTAAATAGATGTCGTTACGTGCCAAATATGAAAAGTAAAGAAAGTTTATGTGTTCATTATTTATGATATTTAAATAAACTTTACTTAACTAGATAATAAATGCGTTATAATAAAACTTTCAATGTAATTAAATATCTTTTTTTCTATTATTAGTGTCGTTTTTTCAACAAACGTCGGATAACGCAAAAGATAAAATTTTTAGAAAGATTTTTGTCAAGTTACGCCAAAGAAGTATAACTTCTTACGTGCGTACATAAGGACACACACGCATTTTGTAACTAACTGAACCTAGAAGAATGTGGTTACGCTAAGTAAGTAATGTACCTGCTTTTTGACTGTTCACTTTTCTCTTTTATTTTTCTCACTGAACTGGGAAAGATGTAGTTACTACGGTCTCTAGCTAAGTTATGTGCCCATGGTAGTTTTTGACTGATATAGAAATTTATTCTTTGAACCTTCATGTCACTGAACTGGTAAACGTTTGGTTCCGAAGCTCATCGGATGAGTTATGAAATCCTGGTACCCGCTGATAGACTGATAATTGTTTTCTCCTCTTACATTGAACTGGGAAGAATTCAGATTGTACGTTTTGTGCTCCTGGTACAACTTAACTGTTAAAAGGGCCAATGTAACCCGAATGCTCACCGAATGAAATGAACTGAGAAGAACGTTATGTCCTCCTGGTAGTATTTGACTGATTGACTTGTTCTTTAAGCCTTCATGTCACCGAGAAATTGTAGTTCCAAAGCTCATCGGATGCGTCATGAGATCCTGGTACCTGCTAATAGACTGATAACTTAGCTTTTTTTATTTTCTCCTTTTTGAACTGAAAAGAATATAGAATGTACGTTATGTGTTCCTGGTACTTTACTATCAAGCGCCTCCGTAGCCTAGTGGTATGGACCCTTGCTTTGTAAACTGGAGATCGTGGGTTCGAATCGAGGAATAACTTTGTGTTGCTGTTCCTTGGTTGGATTAGGGCAATATAGGCTTATCACCTGATTGCGCGAAAAGAAAGATGGTCCATGCGTCGGGTGGACATGTACAAAGTTGGTCCTGCGCCTGATCGTATCAGATATCCATCCTATCGGACTAAGAGAGTAAATTAATAAGAGTTTGTACCTGTGTCTGAGCATACACTAGTGCACTATAATATGTTCCGCGCAGTTGGCTGATCTGCGAGTAGATTGGCCGCCATAGGAAGGCTTTAGTTTTCGTCTGATACATGTCACTCATTTAAGAAAAATGTAGTTCCTAAGCTCCCTGGATGAGTTATGTACCCCTGGTACCTCCTTTGTGAGTGTTATGTGTTCTTTCTTATTTTTATAACTGAACTAAACTGAGAAAGATGATTACGTTGGTTAAGAAAGGTGGTTACGTTGATCGATTTATAAGTTATGTGCTCCTAGTAGTTTTGGGCTGATATTTGAACACGTTCTTTGATCCCACATGTCACTTGCAGAGCAGACGGTTCACCTGATGGTAAGCGATCCCGTCAGGCGACCGGATCGCTTACCATCAGGAATGGACAGAAAAACCATCCTTGAGATCTTGAGATCCTATCCAGATAGGATGGCGTCGGGATTTCGGATCTGGAGGGGAAAGGAGTGGGAAAAGAAAGGGGTAAGCATGGCCATCCGGCATCCCCAAAAGTCATGCATACTTTATTTTATGCCGTTTATACTATATTTGTAAAAGGTAGTGGTACTTCCACGGGCGAGCGTGGACGTGGATGTGCAGCAAGAGGCTGTGAGAAGATGTTATGCTCCACACACTCTACGTGAAAACCACTTTAACCCGGAGTATTTGCTTTTCTAACATTCAAATTTTTGTTTCCGCCTAAACAACGAGATGGATCGTTATTATAAGCTAAAATAAACGTTATTATTATTATGAATAAGTCAATTCTTTCTTCGCAGGTCAGCCAGCCAGCCAGACTTCTTGGCCGCTCAGGGTGAAGACAGCGGTATAGGCCAGGAGGTCTTGCTACAGGAGCCAGCCAGCATATTCGATAGACCAGGATTTGGAAGTGTTGCTTTCAGGTGATTGAATTGATTGTAACAAAATAACAATATTTTCTCAAACATGCTTGGAAATTTTAGCATTATTTTGACAACCTTCTTCGGGATAAATCGAACATTCTGTACTGGTCGAACAGCGGCTAGCAATAGATGTATGAAAATCCATATCCGCCGTGTTTAGCGGCAAAATAAATTACTATATAAAATCATATTTGTCGTGTAATTTAAAAATGGAACGATCTCCTACTCCGCAACATGCCGACCACAGAGGTAACTTATCAAAAGTTTAATTTAAATTTCGAACTGGCTTTCGCATAGAAAGCTGTTTATTGAAAAATAAATAAAGGAACATTTTGGCGCGGGAAAAATTAATATTGTTGGTTATTCGTCATTGAACTTAAAAATTCCGCGCATTGTTTGAGAAAAGTACTATACAAGCCTTGGCCACATCAAGGCCTCTTGCCGGCCACTGCAGTAATGTACTAATCTTATATAATCATATTTTTGTTAGCCAATGATACTTGGAGATATTTTTTGTTGATTTAGTATTTCAAATATTAATTAATCTATTGTATTCCACTTTTAATTTAGTAAATAGCGCCAATGCTTAACGCATTCCCTTTTCCTAAATTTTTGCAATTTATTCATAGGAGAATGTAATAACTTTAAATTATCTGAAGTAAAGATAATAACTTTCTAAGGTTTTTCTGAATTTATACTTCTTTTGGCGTCTTAGAGTAAAATGATGAGAGGATTTTTTTTTAATGAATGAGGTAAAGAAGCAAGCGGCTCACCCGGTGGTAATCGATCGCCTCCCATGGACTCCCGCAATACCAGAAGTAGAAGAATAGGCTCTCTACTTGAAGGTCCCTAAGTCGTATCGGTCCGGAAATACCGCTGGCGATAGTTGATTCCACAAGGGTGTTGTGCGTTGGAGTAAATGAAGATGGAATGATATATTTCAGTTTCAAAATTGTAACCCTTCGTTGCAGACGGTCGATCACGGCGACCCTGAGCGCCTTGGGAGGCCCGGGGGAAGACCTCTCTATCGGGTCGGCAGGTTCCCTGGCAAGACATGCATACCAGCCGCAGGAGTGGAACTCTGCACACTCAGGTATTTTTAAACTTATGAAGCCCCAATAGCATATAAGTTAAGAATGTGGACCTCCGATCATGTGGTCGAGGGTTTGAATCCCGCCACTCGACTGTAACTGTGTGTCGTGAACGTATTAACACAAGCCTAAAGCTTTATGGGAATGGAATAGGGATATTAATGAAAAAAAAATGCCCATTTTTATATGGCAAACCGCACCAAGTTGTATCAAATTCAAACATGTGTTTTTGGAGACTAGACTTGTTAACTACTACTGAAGTTATTTTCGTAAAAAACCCCAAGTTCCGGAGATATTTGATATATTCGAAAAATTGATTTATAAAAATAGCTTCTATTGCATTCTACATCACTATTACAGATTGCGCAAACGTCATGTAGGTAAAAGCGAAATTCACACTTTTATACTTGAAATTAAATCCCACGCTTAAAATCAAATACATCAAAGTCTTAAAAGTAATTACTATATAATTTTGATTGATACTATGTTTGGGCATTATCCTTGGCGTATTTATTTTTATTCTTCTTAATTTACAGGCAGCTCGACAATAACATCGGATGAAGAAGGAGAGGTAGAGGAATCTGGTTACGCCTCCTTGGAGAGGTTTCTAACCGCTTGGGGCCTCTCCCAGTACGTGCAGAAGTTCAAAGACGAGCAAATCGACCTCGACGCTCTCATGCTCCTCACCGAGAGCGATCTCAAATCCCTTGGTCTCCCTTTGGGACCTTACAGGAAACTAGTGACAGCGGTCTCTGAAAGAAAACAGGCCCTGTCCCATCCCGGGCCGATTATCGACACCGCCATCTAGCGGTCCATTTTCAAATGTCAATCATGTTCTTTTTTCTTTCGTGTTAGTCTATGGTCAAAAACAAGTGGCCATTTTTTGTAAATTTATAAAATCTGTGTGTTTATTCAATTTAATAAAATGATTGATTACACCTTCTGTTATCGACTTTTTGTGCATGTGTGCCTATAAACAGTTTTTGTCATAATTTTGTTTTTTTTTTCTTTGATATTGCATAATGAAATGCCTCGTGATATGTGATAATTTTTGTTTTAAATGTAATCCATTCCATCCAGTATCGCCATATTAAATATTTTTGTACAAAGATAAATAAACGTTTTATTGAAAACATTGTTTTATTTTGTGTTAGAGAAAAAAATGTGTGTTTCAAGTAACTAATTATGAATTTTTGCCAATAGTTACTGTTAGTAAACTAGTTACAATTAAGTCATGATAATCCTTGATTAATATTAGGAAATTATAAATGAAAGAGCCTAATCTTATTTTTATTCATATGAAAGAATTAATTATAATTAAAATTAAATAAATTATTAAAATAAAAAATTAATAGACGGAATAGATTGGGTATTAAAAAAGGAACGTTTTGTTTGAAAAAAACAAGGGTTCATTTTTACAATTTTTATTTTAGAAAATTTTAAATACAAATTCGATTCGAAAATATGGTAATACAAAAAAGAACACCCACCATCCATCTTCACGATTATATATAATAAAATGGATAAATTTACAGAACTCTAAATAGTTATCTAACTTAAGAAGTATATGTTTCGACTAACATACAAAATATCGAATAAAAATTAGCGCATTATAAAAATTATCTCGAACGATATTGGAAATTATTTCAAAGGACGGATCTCACTCAATCCTCAGTCATTTTACGAAAAAATATTTAAAAAATATACAAATTATATTAAGTCATACAACCTACATGCATGGGCGTATATAGAGGGAGGCATGCTCATCCCAGGATGGTGAAGTGCCCACCCGAGGATAGTTTAGTGCCCGCCCTGAAAAAATACCCCCATGCCTACATAGACTTTAGAATCCAGTAGATTACAACTAAAATACATATTGAACTATAATTATCTAATCTATTATAGGATATGTTCATTGTAATAGAGTGAGCATTTATATTTTCGAAAGGCACTAAATTTATTCCACATTCACCCGTTACATCTAAAATTGTAGACGCATCTCACGACAGTGCTAAACTAAAATATTTTGTTCTTCCCAATACTTATGGCGGACTTTCCTATATTACGTTAATTCCGTGCCAAACTCAAATACACAAATTTGTCCAGTAATTTATTTTTCGTAGAAAAAATCACTGCCCGTTTTACAAACATAAATTTCAAAGATACTTTCACACAGATCCAAAACAACTATCGTCGTTCGATAATTTGCTCCGGATGGGTATCGACCCCAACATCTGCGAGCAGCCAATGTCTTAGGAACTGTCCTAAGCGGTCATCATTAATAGTTAATAGATCCCTTTTTAAGATTAGTAGCAAATATATTCTTAACTATTGACAAGCTATAACAGGATTGAAGATCAAGTTAAAGTTGCAAATATTATGATTTTTATTTGGCAATTTTTGGAATTATATGAGCATTTGAGTTTAGCGCGACCGTTTAAGTACCTAATTCGTTGCGTACACCATTTCGTTCGGTTTTACTCGGTGTGACGTCATCAGATATAAAAGGGAACAGGTGCTTGTTAAGAGTTTCGGAGCCGTGCCTAGTGGTCCGATGCGAAGTCTTTCTACGTCCCCCAGGGTGCTATTTTGGAACCTATACTGTTAATACAAAATGCATCAGCGTCTCCCTAATTTGAAACCCAAACTTATGGTGATTTTGACACAAATTGATTTGGTGTCCCTAAGGGAGCTGTTTTTGAACCCTAACTTTTGGTACTTTGACATAAAATGATTCGGCGTACCTAAGGGAGCAATTTTGGAACCCAAACTCTTTTGTCACTTTTGTATATTTGGGAACACAAGACTCGTTCGGACCTTATAAAAGGTGCCAATAGTATCACTCGACCAGATTCGGGCCGCCCATGTGGGAACAGTGCTCGAACGGGAGGCGAGTGCAGAACATGGGCGCTTACGGCGTTCACGAAACTCGTAACTGTCTCTCTTCGGACGACAGGCGCGGATTTGGATAAAGGATAAAAATCAGAGTTTCTCGAAATATGACATTTGATCATGTGAAACGGAAGGCAGAAGACGAATTTTTCCGATATGTATAGTGCCAAACATTATAAATGTACATTAAATGAATGGCGGTACGCATAATTTTTTGGATAGGACTACTGAAATGTAAAAGACGAAAGAAAAATTAATTTAAGGTTGATATGAGGAACATATTTAGTTTCCTATAAAGTTATTCTTCGTGTGAACGATTTAATCAAAGACAAAAAATATATTTTTCGAGAAACTTCTTCTTTTTAAATGTTGGGATAGCTTAATCTCCGCGCCCGTCCGTCGGTCAATACATGAACGCTAGAAAGAGGTTGTTGTGTTTCGCTGGCAGCCTGCGGGCGGTTTCTTGGTAGTACGTGTACTCGGGATAGGGGAGGTAGGGGGAGGGGTTCAGGGCCAGGGGGAGGTCGCTCATGGAAGCCGGGAACGACGAGGGCGACTCGTAGCCCTTGGGCTCGGCGTACTGGGGGCTCGAGCTGATGCCGAGGGTGCTCGGGTCGCAGATAGGGACACTGCGGCTGGTGTCGGCTGACACGTTGGACCGAGACCTCAACATCGGTTGCATAGATATGTCGGTCGATATCTGGAGACTTTTTGGCCTCGGCTGTGGAGCTTCATCTATCCTGGACAAGGTCAGCCTCCGCACAGGTCTGTAGACTTTTCTGTCGCCGATCTTGTGCCTGGGCCTGCGGTGGGAGTCGTAGGTCTCTATGGAGGGGCCGGGGGAGGGATGGGGAAGGGGGGAGTGCCTCTTGGGCGCCTGCGGGGCGGCGTGGTTCGCCACGAAGTCCCTCATCTGGTCGTCTGCTCAGTAGTTGTAGGGGCCGTATTGCGAGCCGTGGTAGTAGGGGCCCGGGTAGGCCTGGGGCGGCGGGTAGCCCGCGTACGCGTATTGCTGCTTTTGAGGGTACACTGAAAATGCGATCGGTGTTAGGTTTTGTTTTTGAGTCGTTATTGGCATCCGTGTAAAGTGTATACGTTGATTAATGCAATTCTTTTGGTTTATTTTTTTATAAAAATATATAGAAAATAAGCAGATCGTAGATATCAACAGTATCTGAAATGTTAATTTAAAAAGGTATATTTTGTCAAACTAATCGTTAATAAACATAAGGCTTCTCTGAAACTATAATAGTTTTTTTTAATTGTTATTAAAAATTGTTTATTATTTCATTTTTAAAAATATATACTCCTAAAAAACTGAACTCTCCTCGACATAATTTAATTTTTCAACGTAATTACACTTTGCACGAAATTAAAATCAAAATGAAATTATACGTATTTGACGCAAGTTTGCTAACAAAACAACTATGTGCATAAAGATGGACTAGATGTTTAACACAAAAAAAGATGATATGCATAATATTTGTATAAATATTATGCATATCATCTTTTCGTATGAAAAATTGATCAGATATATATTTTTTTTGTATTTTTATAATTTTAATAAGTTTGTCAATGCTGTAAAAGAAAGTTTCGTTTGGGTTATAATTGTAATATTCTGTTACATATTCTGCAATCGATATAACATGAAAAATGTATTTGAAACTAATATATTTCTTTTTAGAACAAGGTCCTATTTATATAAATTTGTTGCAGAAACAGTGAATTAAATAAAAACCACAATATGATTTTTTTTCCTTCAAAGCTGCCAGGATTGCAATTGGAAAGTCGACCATCTTTGATTTAAGAGATATGGGTTGCGTCAATCTTTTTGGCCGATCTAAGGAGTTAGTTTCGAATGATCATTCATCCGTTGCCGCTTCTCATCTTTAATGTGTGAGTGACAAAGATGAACTACATGCATATGATTCGCAATGAAGACTTGCAGTATATTCACAGCGGCCAAAAAACTGGACACGACCTATTCTTAATTTAAATTGCTGAAAATTACTTTTCGTCAAAGAAGTATAACTTCAGATGATAGAATAACAGTAGTTTAACGGTAAAGTCAAACTGCATGCACCCTGCAAGCGAGTTAGCATCGATATTTACAATATTCGGAGCATGAGTGAGAAATTGTGATTGGTTTTAAATATCCAAGGTTATTTTTAGCACATGTTTGAAAAGAGAAAAATTAAAACATATATTTACGAACATTTGCCTATCATGTATTCATACTTTTATTTTTGTAGATCGTTTAGATCATACATAAATATTTATATATATTTACAGTCTGTACTAAAAATTACCTTGATACACACTGATATACAAAAACAAAATCATAAAAGTGTCTGTGGTAAAATTTTGTTGCAAAATGTCGATAGTTCTTTTCGTGTTTGATATTTATTTGTAAAAACAACTCTAAGTCGTCCACGTAAGATTGAATTTGCAATACAAAAAATAACTGTCACTACTGTCAAAAGTTACGGGACGATTTTTGTTGGTGGGGATTTTTTGTATATCAATGTCCAACGACTTTGTTTATGGATGGTTCGAATGACGAAAGCTTTACCAGGCATGAGATACTGCATGTTAAGAGCCTCCTCCCTCTCCCGCTCGCCGCGCAAGCAAATGGCCGCCGACGAGAACAAAATGGCCGACAGCAGCGACAGACCCACGCCGCACCACGCGACTATGTACGACCAGTCGTACCACACGCGCGCGTTATCTCTCAATATCTGGTTTGTACCGACATATTTCGGATGTTTATGTATGTGCTCGTTGTTTCGTATAAATATACAAACATGTGTTATCGAATGAGATATGTAAATACACGTGTGATCGTTTAAGGTATGTACAGACATGTGTGATTGTTTAAGACATGTACATACATGTGCGATCGATTGAGGCATGTATGATCGTATGAAATATGTACATACATTTGACACATTGAGGCATGTACAAACATGTGTTTTCGTGGTTTAAATGTATAGACACGTGTAATCGAATGAGATATGAACATACATGTGTGGTCGATTGAGGCATGTACAGACATGTGTGTTCATTGTTTGGTATAAATGTTCAGACATGTGTAATCGTATGACATATGTACATATATGTGTGATCGTTTGAAGTATGTGGAGACATGTATGATCATGTGTGTCGTATTATATACAATCCCAGAATTAGAGTTATTTGTAAGTAAGCGTGTTAGTTTCAGCGTTTGACGTAAACCAGATATATTAAGATGCGGCGCGATTATTTATTTATTTATTATTAATAATTGCGTTAGTGGATTTTTGATCGTACATTGGTCGTTACGTTATACGCAGTAGCCACGTTTCAGAGAAACATGAAAAGAAAGAGAAAAGCACTTTGTTAGTACGAGAGATATTGTTACTCTCTCATTTGGGATTAAATTATGTTTGGATATGTATAATAGCTCGTTTAAATATTTTTATCGTTTATTTATCATAATTAAAGGAATTACAAAAGCCCGCTTACTGCCTTTGGGCAATACCTGCCAGTCAAGCAATTATACAGGATGATTGGTGAATCACCTCCGATATTAAAAGAGAGCACTCTGTACTCGATTGTCATCATGTTTATGTAATAAAATTAAATTTTTCGATCAAATTTTCAAATAAATAGATGAAGCGGGGGGATACAAAGCCGGTAGCAAACAAATGGCGTAGTTCATTGACTAGAAAATGCGGTCACGCGCACTGTTTTCGCTAGGGTAACCATGTCTTTCGTAAATAATACTCAGCTTTCGATTAACCTAACTCAGCAGTTAATTAATATTTGCTTTTAATATTATATTTATTCTTCATATATCATCCTCATGTAAAACATCCTCGAATATCGAAGGTGCTTCACCAGTCACTCCGTATATTCCAAAATTGAATGATGACATTTTATTTATAAAAATGATGAAGTAAGCATATTTTTTTTAAATGGGACTTGATTAAATTCTGTCAACACGAGCTTATAATATACCAAACAATATTATGTATAAGTAACACATATCTCGACACACGAAAGAAAATTTACAACAGTCCATCACAACCTGAAACAGAAAGGAGCCCTGACATCAAAAACCGCGAAGCGTTAACAACCACCGACGCGTAATGGCGGCGTACGCCAAGATGGCCGCCGGGCCAAGATGGCTGACCTGGCATTATGTACTGCACGTTGTTCTGCTGCTCGCGCCTCTTCTCGCGACTGAGGCAAATAGCGGCGGAGAAGAAGAGGACGGAGCTGGCGAACGACACGCCGACGGACAGCCACGCGAGTATGTACGACCAGTCGTACCATATCGCGGAGTTGTCTTTCAACACCTGTCACGTCATTTCCTTGTTTATAAACCTCCATAGCCCAATGGTATGGGTCCTTGCTTTGTAAACCAGAGGTCGTGGGTTCGAACAATAACTTTGTGTTGTTGGTTGAGGGCAATGCGGGCTGATCACCGATTGCCTGAAAATAGTCCATGCGTCAGATGGGCATGTAGAAAGTGGGTCCTGCACCTGATCTCTCTCCTGTCCTGTCGGATATACGTCTCATTGGGTTATGACAGTATAGGAACAGAGTGCACTAGTGTCTGCGCGTACACTTGTACACTATAAAATCTCCTGCGTTTTTGGCTGATCTTGGATCAGGAGGACTGCATTTACCTGTCTAGTTGACAAGTAAAGCGTAGATGCGTCGCCATAGCAACCCACCTGTCTGCCTAGTATGATCCTAAATTAGTAGGAAAGTTTTACGGAACTATGATCGCCATTTTAGGAGCAGCTGGAAAGTGTAAAACGAATCCTTGTTTGGTGACTAGACAGTTAACTTTTTCCTGACACCTAACTTCCGGTTTCCTAGAAGTGGTAAGCGTACGTGGCTGTAACACCACATTCCGTAACTTTTTTTGTTTTTAATAATCTAATTCTAACACTTTTAAACCATCAGATTTAATTACATTGTCCTAGCAAGTCTATGGTTACCAAAATTGTCACAATGTTTCCGAATTAATAACACCTCCGTAGCCTGATTGTGGGACTTCAATCTTACTAAAAAGGTAAGTTTTATCTCGATTAATGGCCTAGATAAATAAGCAGGATAAAATCCTTAACGGTCTCAGATGTACATACAAGCTTAGCAAGTGACTCGTTGACGAGTTGTTGCCTTCTGATTCTCGGAATCACTCCACACACACAGTGGTATTGCGCTTACTTTGCAAATCAAAGATTTTGGGTTCGAACCCACATTTTGTGTTGTACCTTAATTGGGTTAGAGCAATACGGGCTGAACACCCGATTGCCTAAAGATAAGATGATCCACAATGGGCGTAAAATGTCGGTCCTGACTATCAAGAACCTTCGACAGTCGGTAAAGGATGTCGGCGCCTTCAAAAATCCTGACAACTAATCTATCCTACGAATTAAGTTTAACACTGGGTTGCGAAGGTCAGATGCCAGTCGCTGTGTCAGGTAATATTTGGGATGACTAGAAGCCGACTACAAATAACTTGGGAATAAGCCTAGAACTCATCGATTTACGAAGTAATAAAAGAGATAAACTTCCACGAATAACTGAGTTTCAACTCTCTTTATATGTAGTACATATAAACTAAAGAAAAAGCGCCAATAGGCATCCGATCACGTGGTCAAGGGTTCGAATCCAGCCACTCGACTATTGTCCTAAATTATATCCTAGCACGAGCAAAATCGAAACTTTTCAAATATTTACTAATATTTTTACAAAAAAAATTTGCACTGACATTCAACATTCACTACCTGATTGCAATCTTTAGAATGTCACAGTGCATTCCTGTTTACCAACGTAATATTGAGAAAGTTAGAGAAAGTGCAGGAATCTAGGGAACTAACAGGCCACTCCGGATTCGCGCGTAAATTTTTCTCTCCTATTGCCCATAGAACGATAGCCTAAAGCCTTTCCCGCTAAATGAGCTATCCAACACTAAAAGAATTTTTCAACTCAGATCAGTAGTTCCTGAAATTAGCGCGAACAAACTCTTCAGCTTTACAATATTAGTATAGATTTGGAAATAAGGAACTTACATTAGGCCACTGCTGGTAATACTCTTCTCCGACCACCTTCTCCTTCTCATAGAACTCCACTCCATGCCATAGAGCCATAGCACCGGCCGACAGTAAACCTGAAATTAAAAAAAAATATTTAAAATGTTGTTCCTAATAACTATTTTCACAGAAAATGTATTAAACGCATTAGGAGCGAATGTTCGAAAAAAAATTGAGCAATCTTTGTAAATATTCTCAATTTATAAAGAATTCTTTATCATGAAAAAAAGATTTTTCGTAAATTAGTTCACAAATGACGGATATATATAATAAATTATATATAATATGATATAATATATGATATGTGTTATCTTGATTTAAAAGAAAAACTACTGGGTCGATTTTCCTGAAAATTCAATGGGACCATTCCGGAAGAACAACCTGTAAGATAGAAAAATGTTTTTTTTTTAATCGGTTCATAAATGACGGATATATGCGCGATCATACATAAAAACAAACATTGAAATTGAGAACCTTCCTCCTTTTTTGACGTCATTAAAAAATCGATTTACAACTTTCAGACAAATTCACTGACAAAAAACATACAGTCGAGTACCTCCTCCTTTTGCTGAAATCGGGTGAAAATACTGAAAGACGTATTTCCAGTCTTAGACATGCCATGAAAATGACTGATGTTCCTAAAAGAGAGACTTGGCAATGCACTATGAATAAATTACTTTGTTGCCATTCTGGCTTTGATCCAAATTAAGTTTTTTTTTATGGATAGATAGACGAATGAGCAGACGATTCAACTGATGGTAAGAGACCTCGTTGCCCATAAACAAACGGCACATGCAAGTGCATTGTCAACTTGGGAAATTGAATAGAATAAGTTTATTGGATAGGATGGGTTCGGAATTAAAAGAAAAGGGTAGACATGGCCATCTGACAACCTTAAAGGTCATGCATAGTTTATTTTATACCGAATTTATAGAGGTCGGTGGTACTTCCCCGGGCGAACAAGTCCGTAAAATTGCAGCAAAAGCTGTGAGAAGATGTTTTGCTTTACTACAAGTTAAATATTGTATGCATAATGCAATTATTTAGAGAGACAAAGAATGTAATAATTGTTGACGTGTTATTTATTGATGTGGTAGAGCATAACATCTCTTTACAGCTTTTGCTGCACTTATACGGCCACGCTTAGGGAAATACCACTAAGCTTTATAAAGTCGATAGAAAATAAAGTATGCCTTTTGATGACTTCTGATGACTTTTGGTGTTGCCGGATGGCCATTCCTATCCTTTTCTTTTCCGCGCCAAATTCTTAATTCTGACCCAATCCCATCCAATAAGGGGTTTATTGGATGGGATTGGGTCAGAATTAAGGATTCTATTCAACTTCCCAGATTGATAACGTACTCGTTTGTCTTCCTTTCCATAAAAAAAACCATTTAAGAGAAATTGCATTCTGCTCTTTATTACGAGTCACCCCTTAACGTCTACTTTCTCTCTTCTTCTTTACTTCCCTTTACGTTCTCCATTCAATTATTCTCTTTTATTATTTTTTTATACTATTTGAATATGATATGTATAAAAGTTTTGTTAAAGATTAAAGAATCTAATCGGATCGTAAATAATTAAAGAACTTACTCCGTCGACAAACTTATTACACTGTTTATTCTAAACATGTACTAGATATTATTTAGTACAGTATACAGGGTGCTTGTCAGTTACCTTCAATACTCTAGCACGTTATGTGTGGGGATCATATATAAAGAATGAATGTAATATTAAAAGCAAATATTAAATTACCACTGAGTAAACTTAATCAAAAGTTGACTAATTATTTACGAAAGCCATGGGCATCCTAGCAGACGCGGCGCGCGGCCGTAATTCCGGGTCAATGAACTACGCCAGCTGGCCATTTGTTAGCTGCTAGCATCGTATCCACGCTATAATATTCATTAAAAATTTGGTCGAAAACTATAGCCCTACTTTTGTTGTATAAATATGATGACAATCGAGTACCGAGTGCTTTCCTTGGTGATTCGCCAACCATCCTGTATATATACACCTGTAATTTGTATAAAATACATAATGGTGGTCAAGTGATCTCAATGACGATGCCCTCAATTAACAGAGTAGCCTTGATGACATCCAACAATTATATATAACTTATCCAACTTGCCTACCCACGTCCGAATGTGTGTTTTATTGGGTAGAGCATAACATCTTTTCACAGCTTTTGCTGCACTTCTACCGCCGTGCTCGCGGGGGGGAAACCACCGCCCTTTATAAATTCCGCATAAAATAAAGTATGCATGACTTTTGGGGATGCCAGATGGCCATGTTTCCCCTTTTCTTTTTCTATTTCTATCCCCTCCAAATCCTTAATCCCGACCCAATCCTGTCCAATAAACCTATTGTATCCAATATCCCAGGTTGACAACACACTCGCAACTCTCCGAATGTTGCGAGTGTCCACGGGCGACGGGATCGCTTACCATCAGGTGAACCGTCTGCTCGTTTGTCGTTCTTTCCATGTCTACATGGCCATGTATGGCGGATGGCCATCCGGCATCCTCAAAAGTCGTGCATATTTTATTTTATGCCGACTTTATAAAGGGCGGTAGCACTTCGCCGGGCAATTACAGCCGTAGAAGTGCAGCAAAAGCTGTGAATGGTTGTTAATTTCATATGGCAAATCGTACCAAGTTAAATCAAGTTCAATATTTTTTGGAGACTTAACTTATTGCATTACTCCTACAGTAGTTTTTTTGAAAACCCAGGTTTAGGAAATATTTGATAGAATCGAAATTTTGATTCATCAAAACAGTTTCTATTGTATTTTATATCTCTACAGATTGCTAAACGTCATGTAGTCAAAGCATAATCATACGGCCTGTTGTATATAATTTAGAAGTAATTACTATATTATCATTTTGATTCCGATGCATGCGACTTTTTTTGGTACTGCTTTTTTTATGGAAAGGAAGACAAACGAGCAGACGGTTCACCTGATGGCAAGCGACCCGGTCGCCCTAGACACACGCAACGTACGGAGAGTCGCGAGTGCGTTGTCAACCTGGTGAATTAGATAGAATTGGTTTCTTGAATAAGATGGGGTCGGGATGAGAAAACAAAAGAGTTGACATGGCCATTCGACATACTTGGAAAATTAGATACAATAATTTTATTGGATAGGATGGGTCGGGATTAAGGATAGGAGTGGGAAAAGAAAAGTAAGACAGGGCCATTCGGCATACCGAAAAGTCATGCATACTTTATTTTATGCCGACTTTATAAATGTACTTCCCCGGGCGAGCGCAGCCGTAAAAGTGCAGCAAAGGCTGTAAAAAGATGTTATGCTCTACCACCTAATATGGCTTTTGGTCATTGTCCTTTACTACGCTTTGAAGAATATTTTGATACTTTGCATGTATGGGAATAAAACAGTTGATTAATAAACAGGCAAGAACAAACCATTGTGTACAAACATTTTGTAAGGAATATTATTTGTAAAATCTACTGATGAGTTCTTCCCTCATCTCGGCAGATTCTACCTTCCGAGCTGGCGGTAGCTTTCTTTCGAACACTTATAATTTGACAGTGCAAACATTTGACGTTATATTTTGAATTTCAATAAATAAATAAAGTCCTGAGCGAATTTCGGTCACGGCGATCAATCTACTCAGAGATCAAACTGCACAGGGTATTATAGTGCACGAGTGTACGCGCAGACACAGGTGCACTCTCTGTTCCTTTACTCTCGTAACCCGATGGGACGAACCGACTTTGCCATGCCTGGATTGGCGTATGGATCATCTTTCAAGCAATCGGGTGATCAGCCCGCATTGCCCTAATACAACCAAGAAACAACGACACAAAGTTGTTTTCCCACGGGATTCGAACCCACGATCTCGAGTTTATAAAGCAACGCCCATACTACTAGGCTACGAAGGCGGTTTGAACCAATGAATTGACCTTTACTGATTAACAGCCTTCAAGAACACATACAAACAAAAAATAAAATATTATCAACTTCCTGAATACGTTTCAATATGTGCGTGTCCATAATTATTCCCGCGCAAAAATTCCACCGACCAATCACGGAAGAGACGCCATATTCCAATATGGCGCCTGACGTCCAACACCTTAAATACACGCATTGTATTATAATTGACATTCGCATCCGTCTTACCATGATGGTGTTAGAAAATTTCACCAATATTTAAACTGGTCGCATTTAATTCGCCAAGAATATTTGAGTACAAATTTTTACTTGAACCTTTGAGTTAAACTTGAACTTGAATATTTGAGTTAAAATAATTGAATACAGATTGTATATAGTTCATATTTAATCATTTTAGTAAACAACAGTCATGTCGGTTAATAAGTTTATTTTCACAGGTAATAACAAAAACCAAAATTCATAAGCCTTAAGTTTTTTTATGGATAGGAAGACAAACGAGCAGATGGTGCACCTGATGGTAAGTGATCCAATCGCGAGTGCTATTGGATCACTTACCGTCGAGTTGCGAGTGCGTTGTCAACTTGGAAAATTGGATACAATAACTTTATTGCATAGGATGGGTCGGGATTAGAGATTTTAGAGGGGATAGGAGGGGGAAAAGAAAAGGGAAGACATGGCCATCCGGCATCCCCCAGAGTCATGCATACTTTATTTAATGCCGATTTTATAAAGGGCAGTGGTACTTCCCCGGACGAGCGTGGCCGTAAAAGTGAAGCAAGAACTGTGAAAGGATGTTATACTCTACCGCCTGAAAATGAAGTGTTCCTTGAACCATATCTTCACCATTACTTTGATTTTAAAAACAAACAACTAGTCCGATTTAAAAAAAAAATTGTAGGACCATTGTAGAAGTGTAACGTGTCAGATAAAAAAATTCTACACATTCCTATTTTTTTTTTATTTGAAAAACAAACTAATGAACCGATTTTTTTTTTAATTTTATGGGACTATCTAAGAAGAATACTCTATGACATAAAAAATATTTTTTAAAATTGGTTTATAAATGACGCATATTCGAGCAAAAATACATAAAGTTAATTTTATTATTTTGATTTAGAAGACAAAATACTAAATCAATTTTCCTGAAAATTTAATGATTCCGGTAGTATTCTTCCGGAATGGGTATTCCCTATAAGATAATAAATGATTTTTTTTAATTTGTTCAAAAATGACGGACACATGCGCAAACGTACATAAAAAAACCATATAAACATTCGAATTGAGAACGTTTCGGCGAGTGCGCGAATGGCGGCCGTCTGTGTCCTCTAGGATGCACATGCGTTCCTTAATTAATTATTTCACTTTCGATTGAGTTTACTCAAGTTTATCAACATTTTTTATTTTTCATATATGATCCCCATATTTAAAGTCCTCGATTGAAAGTGATTCAACCACTCTGTACATCGATACTTTATTTCGCAAAGCAGATAATTCCATTTAAATAATTGTATCAGGGGTAACCATAAAAAATTGTAATATTTTTTGAAACTAAACACAAAAAATAGTAAAATATTTTCACGTAGAGTAATCAGACAGGTTTTCGAATAACTAATTATTCAAAGAATTGTCATCACATTAGGTTCTAAATTGTTGCTAATCATGTCTTTTGCGAACTCCACATTTTTGCAAAAGTGGAGTTGGCTGGTTTTCGATATGTAAATGTGACCATAGCAAATGTTGTATTTTATTTTAAGAATATTTGGTCATTTTCGGTATTTTCATGTTTAATTTCCTTTTTAAGTTATGTACTTTGACATTGTGTTTAAATTATCATTGACAATTGGAGCTTTGAATGTTTTTTATTAAATTGACGAAAGGCCATAGATTTTGAGTGAATGTTCATTATATAATTTATTAATGTGGTTATGATTCAAATTAAGTGTCTATATAGACCTCTTTTAAAATGTCTTAATTAAAATTTGAATGTTATAAAGTATATAGCTAAATAGGCTAGCGCTATATGTAACAGCCTATTTAAAATTGGCTGGCAAAGGCCTCTTCTAGACAGAGGCAATAGGGCATAGTCCACCGGCTCAAGTGCGGATTGGCAGACTTCACATATCCCCATCACATTTATTATTTCTTAGATATGCAGGTTTGCTCGCGATGTTTTCATTCACCGATGCACCGAGAGCACTTGATGTGTTAGCACTTAAAATTGCAATTTGATAGGTGCCGGCACCGGGGATCGAACTCAGGTTCGCCTCGAATAAACAGAATTGAAGGCGAGCGCCCGGACATTGAGCTACCACGGCTCTGAGCGCTATAAATATGCTTCTAAACATATATGTAAACCCCTATTTATTGCAATAAATGAGTTTGAATTTGAAATATGGTCAAATACAAGAGTACTCACAAGTGACGAGCATGAGAATAGCGGTGGCAGTGATGTTCCCTGGACTGCGCTTCCAGCAGCCGACGACGCCCGTCCAGAAGGCTATGAAGAGCACCAGGAAGGCCACGATGAACAGGGCCACAGTGGAGCGCGCCATATGCAACCTGAAATCACAGACCTTGTAGCATATAAAGTACAAAATCCCCCTGACCGAATTACGGCTACGGCGGCCAGGAACACAAACGAGCAGACGGTTCACCTGATGGTAAGTGATCCGTCGCCTATAGACACATGCAACATCCTGATAGTCAAGTGCGCTGTCAACCTGGGCAATTAGATAGAATAGGTTTATTTGAAAGCAGTCGGGATTAGAATTTGAAGGGAAAAAAGAAGAGAAGGCATGGCCCTCCGGCATCTCCAAATCATGCAGACTTTATAAAGGTATCTACTTCCCCGGAGGACCGCGGTCGTAAAAGTGCAGTAAAAGCTGAGAGAAGATGTTACGCTCTACCATCAAGAATGGCCTACTGCGCAGAAGATGTTATAGTGCACAAGTGCACTCATCTTATACTACTCGGCGCAGGACCGACTTTTTACATGCCCATCCGGCCCATGGATTTACTTTCTTTTTTAGGCAATCAGGTTGATCAGCCCGCATTGCCCTAGCCAAAACAAGATATACATACATTCCGACGATAATCAAATTATAAGTTACTAGGCATTTAATTAATTTACTCAATATCCTATGTAAATCGATAATTAAACAGTTTCCACTTAAATAAATCAACGTCATTCATTATTTTTTTCATTGACTCATCAAAATTTCGAAACACAGCGACGTTGACGTTGCTAATGAAAATTGGATTTCCGCCATTTATTGCGATTCTTTTATAAGTAAATGTTTAATCGGTCAAACAGTATTTTACATAAACAAACCATTTTAAAAATGCCGTTGCGTTTCTTACTCTTTTTATGTAACAAAATATTAACAAACTAACCGAACGGCGAACTTCGTACCGTCTAACATTTGTTGACAATTCTCAAATATGAAATCTTTCCGACAACATAAAATTTAAAAAATAAAATTAAACATAATATCCGTTATCAGAAGGCCGAATAGCTATTGCGGAGTTCTATGAATAAGGTCCAAATCTGAATGTCAATATTCATGCTCTTAATATACAATATAAAATAACATCTTTTCACAGCTTTTGCTGCACTTCTACGTGCTCGCCCGGTAAAGCACCACTGCCCTTTATAAAGTCGGCATAAAATAAAGTATGCATGGCTTTTGGGGATGCCGGATGGCCCTGTCTACCTTTTTCTTCTCCTGTTCCTATACCTTCCATATACTTAATCCCGACCCCATCCTATCCAATTAACCTATTCTATCCAATCTGGTTGACAACCCACTCGCAACTCTCCGTATGTTGCGTCTGTCTATGGGCGACGGGATCGCTTACCATCAGCTGAACCGTCTGCTCGCTTGTCTTCCTTTCCATAAAAAAAATTCGACACTAACGTCACTCAATTGTTTTGCCTTCTTAGAATCTCTCCACTAAAACTTGAACTTTATGCTAAAGTATTAAAGTTTATAATGATTTTAAGTATTATTACGTATAGAAAAGTATTGTTTTTGGACTTGTTTTGAGCATTTTTTTTCAATTTTGATTGTACCATCCTAGCACTTCAAGAAAAATTCAAAAAAAAAAAGAATTAGCTAAATCGGTTCAACTGTCCTTGAGATTTTCACTGGCAACACATTCAGCGATTCGTTTTTATACTATACGCGATTAGTTAAAATTTTGCTAATATTTCTAAACATCCCAATAATCTCTCAGCTTGTGCTAGAATATGGTTCACGAATTCGAATGGTGGGATTCGAACCCTCGACCACGCGTATCCTTAACCATAAGGCTATTGACGCTCCCTTTCTCCAATTTACCTGTTCATCGCGTCATCGGAAAAGCCTTTTGTCTCGTTGTTCTCGTCTGGTATGAAGTAGTCCACGTTGCTGCAGTGCGTCTCCACCGGTGACAGGTAGATTTCAACTGGAACAAAAGGTCAATAGTTAACCGAAGTAAGGTACAGTCTATTTTTAAATTGTCCCACCGCTGGGCAAAGGCCTCTAGACTGAGGGTATGAGGCATAGTCTAAATCCTTTCGAAGGAAGAGGAAAAGAGGGTTGCAAACATATTTGGAATATGGTCAGGATTAGAAATCTTGTGTTCATTTCGAGTCATGAATTGTGGATATGACGATGAATTCTTCCTTAACATGGGTCCAGATTTTTTTTGGATTTCTTGTGCCATTCTTGAATATTATTACAGTTTTCTCTGATTATTTTATTACAATTGTCTCTTAGATGTCACCATACAGCCACAGTGCGGATTGGCAGACTTCACATATTCCTTAAATATGTTAGTTTTCTCACGATTTTTCCCTTCACAGAGCAAGTGGTTAAAACTGTAATTTAGATATTAAATAAATGTCACCGAGGATCGAACTCAGGTACGTCACGAGTACACTGAATTAAAGACAAGCGCCAAGGATGCTACCACCGGTTCGGAAAGAAAGCCACTGACCTGAGAAGAACCGGCGTAAGAAACTCAGCGGGACTATTTTTTCCATTGTCCTGGAGCTACATAGCCATTTTGCTTGGTCTACGCGCACTTATTGAAGTTCCTCGTAACCAGTGTTCTTTTTAGCAACCTTTTACGACAAGGAAAATATTCCTTAGTCCTATTCAAAGGGCCCGGAAACTGTGTAACTAGAACCCCCGTTTTTATCTCCTTCTACCCACTGACCTTTGTCTGGCAACACTCAGCAAACTTCGGATTTTTTTTATGTGATGGTTATTACTTTTGTTTATTCCAATAACAAAAATTAGTCTTTTGAGAGCGGCTTGACTTATGTAAGTAAGTTTGGCCTATTTTGTTAGGTATAAAACTAAAAAAAATTATAATATTCTGTATCAATTTTTTTTATAGTCCCAATGAACCACGTGAGAGTCCTGTCTCTCTCCAGCCTCAGTTGTTCAGTGGTATAAGCCCATGTCTAGCGGAGTTTATTGGTTAGAATCCCGCGTTAGCAAAAAGGTCTTTGTATAATCGTTTCCTAGTAAAGCGTAGGCAATTACGGACTCTTCGTCATTGCCTAAGCTTTACTAGGAAAGAAATTTCCAGAAAGTTAAGATGATAAAAAGTCGCTTCTTCGAATGTTATTTCCAGTAGTGTCAGTTATGAATTCCATCGAGCTATGAGAGTCAAATAACAAAAAGATCACTTATATCTGCGCATATACTTAAATCGACACTACTATAAATGTCCCACTCATTTGGTATGTATTAGGACTTAATTCATTACTAGATACCTATACCTGCGTATTTTTTCTTGAATTTCTTAAAATTCATTAGTCCTTAAAGATCACAGCAATACATTTACTTTCACAGTGTGGTATGTTTGCTAATTTTAAATGTAATACCCAAATATCTTTATGAAAAGTCATTTTGTAGAGTCTTTAGAAGATTAATCTAAGAATGCCATATCTAAATTCTTTGTCGTGACGGCGGAAACAAACAGTCAGTTTCAAATAAATATCATTACCGTGTTTTCTCTAAAATCATCTTACTTTGAACGAGGGAATTGAACATTGTATAATAACGGTATCTCCTCAACTAACCAAACAGTATTTTCTAAGCGGCGATGTCTCGACGGACGCATGCACTAGTGTCACCACAATTTTGCTTATTTTACGGAGATTGTTAATTTAAAAAATGGGTATATGTTTGAAATGAGGATGAAGAATTTAATAGAAGAATCAGACCGAATCGGTCAGGTATCGCCTAACATAGTAAACCGGTATGTAATAAAATAAGTGAGATCGCCAGAGATACATTATTATTAATACTCCTTTTCTAGTACAAGTTTCTTATACCACCTACCTAATAATTTATTCTATCCAATTCTGACAACGCTACTACAACTTTCGAATCTTGTTCTCCACGGGTGATGAAATCATTTAACATCAGAAAAACGATTTGCTCGTTTGTCAGTCTTTGTTTATAAACAAAGAAAAAAAATCAGACTACATGAAGACCGTTGAAAGACTGATAAAACAACCGATGCAAGATTAATCAACTTCTGTTGATGTCTACAACCAGGGTCCAATTGACAGCAACAAAAATACAGTTCACACAACAGCCACAGTGGTGCTAGTCTAGATTAAGGTACATATTAGGCATGGGCCGTTTCACTGTTTTTTCACTTATAATCGGTTATATAACGTAATCGTTGCCTACAATGAGAACGGTATATAACCGATAGCAAGTGAAAAATCACTCAAACGGCCCATGCCTCGTACATATACTGCAATGTTGCTATCATTGTATTTTTATTAAATCAAACAAAGTTCACATCCGCAAGACACGATTAAGAGGTGGTAGAGCATAACACCCTTTCACAGCTTTTGCTGCACTTTTACGGCCACGCTCGTCCGGGGCAGTACCACCGCCCTTTGTAAAGTCGGCATAAAATAAAGTATGCATGACTTTT
>JAOCPS010000002.1:1307837-1330389 GCA_025505425.1 Graphium colonna | reverse complement strand
GCAAAACACGACAGATATGGATTTTCATACAACTTTTGCCGGCCGCTGCCCGCATGTATCTGGCCAGTACGGCAATTCTGATTTATCCCGAAGATTGTCAAGTCTAACATGTTAGAGAAAAGATTATTTGCAACCTTTTATTTAGTTTCAACTGTCACGTTGTGCGAATGGCATCTTACAATTTAATTTGACCAACTTCCCGATTTCCGATTAAGCTGAAATTTTGCAAGCGTATGTATATCGCATGACAATGCAATATTATGATGATATGAAGTAATCTGATGATGGAGCTGAAGGTGGCCGTACGAACTCACTGATTGAACTTGAGGTGGTAGAGCATAATATCTTTGCACAGCTTTTATTGCACTCCGTCAGTACCGACGCCCTTTATAAAGCCGGCATAAAATAAAGTATGCGTAACTTTTGGGGTTTCTGGATGGCCATACCTTTTTCTTGTCCTACTCCTTTCGCCTCCAAAACCCTAACCCCGACCTGATGCTATCCAATACACATATTCTATCCAATTTCCCAGGTTTACAACACACTCGCGACGCTCCGGATTTCGTGTGTCTATGAGCGACGGATCACTTTACACCGGGTGAACCGTCTGCTCTATCTGAGCAAACCCACCGAGTTTGGGTTCGTGTGAGTCGTCTTGAAGAGCACTATACGCCTGTAAAAGCTTTTTTATTTTTTTATTTCAATTTACTATATGTACGATGATTTATGAAGGAGAGCATTGTTTGGAAACGCAATTACTAAGTTATGAATAGATCTCCTGAGGTTAAGTCTACAATTAAACTGAAGCTAGCTAGTGAGAGGCGAATGCAGTAGTCGGAAGTATTTCGAGCGAAAGTCCATAGACAATGGAGGAGAAGCATACGTAATTACATGCGTGGGATGTGTGCTGAGAATGGCCGAATTTTAAACGCCTGTGTCTTCTAAAAATCCACAATTAAGGTGATTGACATTTGTGGTGATAGACCATAACATTTCTACGGCTGCGCTCGTCCGGGGAAGTACCACCGCCCCTTATAAAGTCGGCATAAAGTAAAGTATGCATGACTTTTGGGGATGCGGGATGGCCATTACCGTTTATTTTAAGGAAAGAAAGACAAACGAGCAGACGGTTCACCTGATGGTAAGCGACCCCGTCGCCTAAAGACAAACGCAATATCCGGAGAGTTGCGAGTGCGTTGTCAACCTGGAAGATCGGATATAATAGTGTTATAGGATAGGATGGGGTCGGGATTAAGGATTTGAAGGGCATAGGAATGGGAAAAAAAGGGTAGACATGGCCATCCGGCATCCCCAAATGTCAAGCATACGTTATTTTATGTCGACTTTATAAAGGGCGGTGGTACTTCCCCGGGCGAGCACGGCCGTAGAAGTGCAACAAAAGCTGTGAAAAGTATAAACATTATAATAAAGAACACCAGTTTAGCTTCCATTCTATTCTACCCCTACCAATCCCTCCGCACCAGTGGAGTAGCAGCCTAATATTTCACAGACGGTCCCTTCGCGGCAGTGGAACCCCAGCCTAATTACACGACCAGCTGACCTTGCAATGCCGGGCCCACAATGGCGCAGAAACCGGACCCTTCGGTTTTTTTATCCTCGCTCAGCCTTCCCAAGGCTGCGCCAAGGCAACGCGGTCATGGGGTTCGAGACTTGTTTTCGGGTTGGTAAATAACAATCAATATTGTGTGTGTGTGTGTTGTCTTTCCCTTATTTTTAACCGACTTCCAAAAAGGAGGAAGATTCTCAATTCGAGTGTTTATATTTTTATGTACGTTCGCGCATATCCGATTTTAAAATTTCTTTTTTATCTTATAGGGTATTCTTCCGGTATGGTCCCATAATATTATCGGGATTTTTTTTGTATGTATAATAATTTGATTTTGTCATTTATGAACCGATTTAATTTTTTTTTATATGATAGAACATTCTCCTCGAGAAAAAATCAGTTCATTAGTTTGTTTTTTAAATAAAAATAACAAAATTTAGAAAGTTTCGCACATATTTTCGCAACTTATGAACATATTTGACAAATTGATTATGAACATATTTTTCATCTGACAGAGTACACTCCCACAATGGTCCTCCAATTTCGTAGAAAAATCGGATAAGTAGTTTGTTTTAAAATCGAAATAACGGAGAAGATATGTTTCAATGTACACTCTTAAGTTATTTGAAGTCAGTTTTGGTAATTTTCTGTGAAAATATACTTATTGATATATATAAATTAATTTGATCAATATCATGATGAAGTAAACTTGTAGATTATGATGTCATCTTCCAAGCTCCTCATCTGTAGATACTAATATTCTGAGGCTGAAGAGTTTGTTTGTTTGAACGCGCTAATCTCAGGAACTAGTGGTCCGAATCGGAAAATTCTTTTATTGTTGGATAGCCCATTTATCGAGGAAGGCTTGAGGCTATACAACATCACGCTATGACCAATAGTAATACTGCTAGGGGCAGCTACTTCATGATAGAGCTGTTTCAAATTTATATAGATAGAGCTCTATTCTTTTTCCCAAGTCTATACTACCAGTTAAGGTGAGTTTTTTAATTATCCTGGTCTGCCATTGGTGTGCTAAATATAACAGACACCTGCGTATCGAGTTTCAGACAGTTGGTAGGAACGTATCGAGTTCGCTTAATAGGAAATGTTTGAGTGACGAGCGACGGCAAGATGGCCGTCATATGTAGGGTTGCCACCCGCACTTTGTTATGAAGTAAGTAAAAGTAACAGCCTGTTTTTAAATTGTCCCACTGCTGAGCAAATGCCTGTATAGGGCGTAGTCCACCAGTCCAAGTGCGGATTGACGGACTTTACATTTTTTTAATGTAAACAAAGACAAACGAGCAGACGGTTCACCCGGTTAAACTGATCTAGCCGTCCATGGACACAAGCAACATCCAGAGAGTTGCGAGTGCGCTGTAACCTGGGAAATTGGATTCAATAGGCTTGTTGGATAGGATGGGCCGGGATGCAGAGGGGATAGGAGTGGGAAAAGAAAAGGGTAGACACGGCAATCCGGCATCCCCAAAAGTCTTGCATACTTTATTTTATGCCTGTAGCACTGCCACGTTGACGAGCGTGGCCGTAAAATTGCAGCAGAAGCTGTAAAAGGATGTTATGCTCTACCACCTCTACATATACACAAACATCTTAGAAACATTATTTCTTAGATATGCAGGTTTCCTTACGATATTTTCCTTCACCGCAGAGCACATTAATTCCGGCACCGGGAATCGAATTTAGGTTCAACGCGAGTAAACAGAATTCAACGCGAGCGCCCGGACACTGAGCTACCACGGCTCTATTATAAAGTATTGTAAGCTATTTATGGTAATTGTACTTTACGTTATAAAGTACGTGAAAATACTTTATTTCGCATGATATAATTTTTCTTGAATTAATTTCTCACATAATACAAGCATGTAGCGTGTAAAATGTTTTGAGTGAAGAAGAATGAGTCAATCATTCATGGTACAAGGAGTCAAACTCTGGAAACCTATACAAATCAGGCGTGCTGAAACTTTAACCAGGTTTAACATACTTGTAAAAGACTGCTACTTGTCGCTTTAAGGTATTAATATCTTATTTATTTCATGTATGTTTGTCCATTTACATTTTGTTTAATATTTCAGTGTATTCGTATATATATATAATATGTGTAACTATATTTATTTATATATCTGTGTATTTCGTTTACGATACATAAATTATTTTTATATCCGATACAGTTACCTCACCTTAACAGGTTTTAATCATTTGTGATTTCTTTCCATCCAAAGGTTAGCTGGAAGGGATTGCTCTAAGTAACAAGGCCGCTCATTGCACTACCTAATTTTAAGATATTTTTATATGTAACATGTTTTATATTTCTTCTTTCAATGCCACTCCATTACTGGAGGTTGGCCGTCAGCTCAGCAAAGTCATCTCGGTCCTATGCCAAGCGAAAAAGTTGTTGAACGCTGGCAACAGTGGTCCACTCCCGAATGTTTCTCAACCACGACTTTCTTTTCTTCCCTTTTAATATGTACAATAAAGTAAATTCTATTCTATTCTAAGAGCTACAATTTTTCAGAAAATCATATGTCAAATGTGATAAGAAAAAATTAAAATAAATCGCAGTTTATTTTTTCGCCATATACTTTATTTTAATCGTATATAATGAATGTACTTTATCTATCAAAAAATAAAAGGTGGCAACCCTAGTCATATGATATGGCCATTGACGTTTATTGTATATGGGAAGTATTGTAATAATAATAAAAAAAAATAACAACAAATAACAAACTTCAAACGCCTACAAAGTGTACTTTCGAAACACATCTCCGTTATTTTGATTTGAAAACAAAGTACTGATCCGATTTTTATTAAAAAAATTCTAGGGCCATTGTGAAGGACCTTGGGGATACTTCCTATAGGACATTTTTTTCAAAACAGTTCATAAGTGACGGAGATATGTGCGAACATTTCTAAATTTTTATTTTTATTTAAAAAACAAACTAATTAACCGATTTTTTAAAAATTTTATGGGACTATCTATAAAGAATGTTCTGTTACATAGAAAAGAAATTTTGAAATTGGTCTATAAATGACGGAGATACGTGCAAAAATACACAAAATCAATTGTGTTATTTTGATTTAAAAAAAACTACTGATACGCTTTTTCTGAAAATTTTACAAGACAATTCCGAAAGAATACTCTATGAGATAAAAGAAGAATTCTTAAAATCGGTTCATAAATTACTTAGATATGCGCTAACATACATAAAAAATAGACACATTCGAATTGAGGACCTCCCTCCTTTTATGAAATCGGTTAAAATGCGTAGCAAAGTATGTCCTTATTATTAATAAGAAACAATCTATCAGAAAAGTAATCAAATAATTATCTACACTAATATTATAAAGTTATCTGTTTGTTTGTCGCTAATTTCGGGGACTACTGGTCCGAATTGAAAAATTCTCTTAGTGTTGAATAGTCCATTCATCAGCGAAGGAAGTAAGCTATAGAACATCACACTATAACCAATAGGAGCGGAGTGTTAATAAAAAATGTTGCAAAGGGGAAAATTAACAAGAACGAAACCGCAGGGACTAGTAGGCAACTACCTAGGGGCCCCGCATACTTTAGGGGCCCATACACCGAGAAAGAGTTAAAAATATTTTAGTGAGCGAAAATTGTATTTAAGACAGGAATAAAAATTGTTAACTCCATTTTAAAAATGCAATGGCATGGAATATATGTACATCAAAATCCAAATCAAAATATGTTTATTGACATAGGTGTATGCGCGCTCTTATGAAATTTCAAGTTTTACATAGAGATTCGTTCATTATAAGCTATCACTAGCTCAGAAGCAGATTCTACTGAGAAGAGCTGGCGAGAAACTCAGCAGTAGCTCTTTTAAAATGATTTTGGCTTACAATTTTCAACATACAATGATTTGCACTTAAACCTACGCGAATAACAACAGTACTATGACCACAGTTGTCTTATCAAAGTATTCAGCTATGCTATAATAAGCTTTACTTAAAAGTGTATTTTTATTTTAACATTTTGAATTTCTCAAAACGTAAGCTTAATATTGTTTGTGGCATTCTTATATATATGCGTACACCGCATCTCATGAATGATTTACTAACATCTTGAAGGCGAAAGCTTGGTGTAATCAGTTGTCCTTTTTTCTCACATTTACACTGTGTCTGTCACTGTTTTTTACGAAACAATCAATATTTTCCTAACAATTAACATGTTACAACATACACATCATTAACTTATTCCACAGGCGCATTGTTACATCATTTATAATTAGGGGGCGTAAAGGGGCCCCGAGATCTGCTTTGCCTATGGCCCCGGCAATATCTTGTACTGAGTACTAATATATTTTACTGCGTTGTTAAACCTTATTTAACTGTGCAAATCAGCTTAAATTCTAACTATCTACAAAGAATGTCCCAGAAAAGAAAAGAACAGTCTCAGAACAATTACAAAATTTAAACAAGGAGTTTTCGAAGTCACGTCTTCACCAGTGTTGCCCGTACACTGCAACAAGAAGCTCGAACGACAGATGGCGTGTGTTACCACTATCAAGGCAAGTTTCACTCGTCGCACGGCCTTATTATCTATCAATCACGCGATATAAACTGGCATAAACTTTGGATTTGGAGCAAACATTAAGGATTTGGAGGGGACAGGAGAGGGAAAAGAAAGGGTAGACATGGCTATCCGCCATCCCAAAAAGTTATGCATACTTATTTTACGCCGACTTTATAAAGGGCGGTGGTACTTCCCAGAGCACGCGTGGCCGCAGAAGCACAGCAAAAACTGTGAAATGTTACGCTCTATCATCATATAAATTTTCTCTCTTTCTCCTCCGAATCCTTTTTATGTTCCTGAGTCATACTACCTAATAAAACTAATTTACATACATGTAAAAAAATGTATTTCAGTGAAATAATTAAAATAGCATTCCGCAATATAATTATTTCGAAAGGTATTCACGATTGTAACCGAGTGCACCGCGAACAATCATGGGAGAGTTGTGGTGGAGATAAGCGGTTTAGAAACAGTTGGGCCAGCTGTAATTATCTCGAGTGGCCGGTGGCGCCGACTAGGCTTACGTAAAGCGTTCGAACATTCGAGAAGCTTAGTCGTTACAGGATGTCAGCGCCTTCAAATATCCTGATAACCAATCCAAAATCAAAATCACACGTTACAAATCCGACTTCAAACGCCTTGAGAGTGTACTCGAAACATATCTTCTCCGTTATTTTGACTTTACAAACAAACTACTGATCCGGTTTTTATGGAAATTTTGTAGGACTATATATCAGATAAAAAAGAATTTTTCAAATCAATTTTGTATACCGCGAAGATATGTGCAAACATTTCTAAATTTTGTTATTTTTATTTTAAAAACAAACTAATGAACCGATATTTTTTTTTGAAATTTGAATGGTACTGTCTACGAAAAATGATCTATCTTGTAAAAAAAAAGAATTTGAGAAATTGGTTCACAAACGACGGAGACACGCGCAAAAATACATTAAATCAATTTTGTTATTTTGATTTAAAAGACTACTGATTTCCTGAAACTACTGGAAGAACACTCGACAAAATAAAAAATAATTTTTAAAATCGGATCATAAATGGCGGAGGGCGAACGTACATAAAAAAATCATATAAAACAGACATGATACAATCCGACAAACTGATTTATATCACAGTGTGTATTCTCAGAAATAAAAGAAATAAATAGACGAATGATAAATAAAATATATTGGTCATTTTCGAACGATTACAAAAAAGGAGGTTGGCGATTAGACTCGATGGGACTGTTAGATAGTCCGTTAACAGGAACATCACGCTGTGACCAATAGAAGCGGAGCACCAATGGTGGCATTCTTCCGGAATATTTCCACAAAATTTTCAGGAAAATTCGTTTAGTAGTTTTTTTCTTTATCTATCTCAGTCATATATTAACCAATTTTAAAAATTCTTTTATATGATAGAGCATTCTTTGTATATAGTCTCATTAAATTTTCAAGAACATTGGTTAATTAGTTAATTTTTTAAATAAAAATAACAAAATTTAGGAATATTCGCACGTATCTCCGCAGATTTGAATAGATATTTTTTTTATCTGATAAGATATACTTCCAAAATGGCCCTACAAAATTTCGAGTAGTTTGTTTTTAAAATCAAAATAACTTTGATTCGAAAGCACACTTTTAGGGCGTTTGAAGTCAGTTTTTGCAATTTTCTGTGAAAACAAACTCGTCTACGTAATCAATCTCCCATCACACATTAACATAGTAACCCATAAACTTTTTTAAAACAAAATGGCGGCCATTAAGGCGGGAACTCCACTCATCAAGTTCACCTGGGAAGCTGGTGAAAGTGGAATAAAGAGGGGATCGCGAAAGGTGATCAAGCATAGATTGTCTACATTAGTAACACTTTCGAGGCATTAAAATTCTTCTGTGCGTTTGTTCGGCAACGCCAAAGTCGTTTCACGTAACTTTTTACTTTGCGTGTCATTAATTTTTATTACATAATGTGTGTGCGAATGTAAAGAGGAGAACGAATAGGCTTTCATCGTAATCCAAAACTGATAAAAACTATATACAGAATGATTGGTGACTCAGTAACGATATTAAAGGACAGCACCCTGTATCCGATTGTCATCATAATTATGTAATACAAGTTTATTTTTACAGAAAATTACAAAAACTGACTTCAAATGCCTTAAAAATACATTGAAACGTATCTTCTCTGTTGTTTTGATTTTAAAAACAAACTACTAATTCGATTTTTATAAAAAAATTGAAGAACTACAGTGGATATTTTTTCAAATCAGTTCATAAGTTGCGGTTCTTTTATTTGAAAAACAAACTAATGAACCGATTTTATTTTTTGGAAATTTTATGAGACTATCTAAGGAGAATGCTTACATAAAAATAATATTTGAAATTGGTTCATAAATGACGGAGATACGAGCAAAAATACATACAATTAATCAATTTAGTTATTTTGATTAAAAAGAAAAACTACTTAACCGATTTTTCGAAAAAAATATTATGGGACCATTTCGAAAGAATGCCCGATATGAAAAAAAGCAATTTCGAAATCGGTTCATACATGACGGAGATATACATATACGATAGAACATACATAAGAACAATCGAATTGAGAAACTTCCTCTTTTTTTGAAGTCTGTTAAAAATACGGACATCCGATCAAGTGGTCGAGAGTTCGAATCCCGCCATTCACCTACTGTCAAAAACCTAGGAAGAAGAAGAACCTAAGAAGTAGAATCCTAGAGCTTAGTTGGAATGCTTAAGAAATATTAGTAAAATTTCATATTTACAACTACATTTATTTTAGTAACTAAGTCTTGTTTGATACGGCGATCAAATTACTTTCGTAATTTATTGCTTTCGTTCATTTTTTACGTAATCGCGTAATACTGCCCGTATTAACGAAATTTGGAACGAGTTTTAGTGTAATTTTCGTCGAAACTCATCGAGGTAATGTTAATTACAGTATTACGGTCACATGAGTTGCGTCATTGATAACGAATTTTTGGTTATGGCAACTGTATTCACTTTTTGTTTTCACCTTATTTACTGAACAGAACATCTATTCTAATATTATAATATGCTATATATAAGCCGAAGAGTATGTTTGTTCGGTTGTATCAGGAAGTACATGTCCGAATTGGAAAATTCTTTCAGTGTTGGATAGCCCATTTATCGAGGAAGGCTTTAGGTTATATAACGTCACGCTATGACCAAGAGGAGTTTACTTTTTATTTTAAGAATGCTCTATCAGACACAAGAAAAATTGGTTGACAAATGACGGAGATACGCGCAGAGATATATAAAATCAATTTTGCTATCTTGATTTAAAAGAACAACTTAACGGATTTTCCTGAAAATTTTATGGATCGTTCCGGAAAAGTACCTACCCTATAAGTCGAAAAATGAATTTTTAAAATCGGTTCATAAATGGCGGAGATGTGCGCCAACGAACATAAAAAAACTAAGGAACATTCGAATTGAAAACCTTCCTCCTTTTTTGAAGTCGGTTAAAAATGGATTTGGAATGCTTTAGGCTATTTGGCCAAGCTAGGCTCTATCGTCACACTACACCCTTCAACAGCCGAACTTCACGAAATAACATTATACAAATAAATCGGTGCGAAGTATTTCTTTTCCTCAACTGCCATGAAGTCTTTAAGGCAAACATTGACGAGACATTCCGGACATCCGGCATCTTCCGAGGTCTTCCTGAGGTCTGGGCATGGTCGTATCTAGGGTTGTTTTACAGGGTGACCATCCAGAGATGGGTACTAGACCATCCTGGGGTGGGCATTATACCATTCTGAGGTGGGTTCTATTGTACCCTGGGATGTGCACTAGACCATCCTGGGGAGGGCACTGGACCATCCTGGGGTAGGCACTAGACCATCCTGGGGTGGGCACTAGACCATCCTGGGGTGGACATTAGACCATTCTGAGGTGGGTTCTATTGTATCCTGGTATGTGCACTAGGCCATACTGGGGTGGGCATTAGACCATACTGTGATCGGCACTAGGCCATTCTGAGGTGGGTTCTATACTATTCTGAGATGGGCACTAGGCCATTCTGAGGTGGACACTAGATCAGGTCCCCCCTCTATACGCCCATGGGCCTGGGGGGTAAATTGTGTATAATTCTTAGCAGTCCTCAATACATTTAAGGCCGTATATTGAATAGCCGTCGCACAAACCGCCACTACGTCCAAATGGACGTCACTACCATGTAGGCCGTTATAATACACGCGTTCGTCATCCTGTCGTGATCCTTGAGTTTTTATGGCATGCTTATCATAGTGCATACGGACTTAAATCAACCATGTACCTTATCGTATTATTGGTTTATAACTTGTGGACAGGAAAAACTGGCGTTTGAAACAAAATTACAATATAAACAGTTACAATAGAATCAGAATTATGAACTAACAATAACTTATATGAGTTTACTATCACAGAAAATTACAAAGACAGACTTCAAACGCCTTAAAAATGTACTTTACTTTGATTTTAATAAGAAACCGGCCAAGAGCGTGCCGGCCACGCACATGAAAGGGTTCCGTAGCCATCCGAGGATCCGACCGCCAAAAAAATTATCTAAAAAATGTATGGTATCTATTTGTAATCATTGTTAATATCATATCATAGGTCCTAACTGTACATTAAATAGGTTCTTTAGTATAAGCTTAGTAAATACCTATGTATGTAAACTAGGGTAGTCAGAAAGAATCTCTATTCTGACACACTTTTTTATAGCAAAAAAATAAAAATAAATTCTGTTTTGCGGTTGATTCCATACATTTTGTTAGGAAGACTGTAAGTACATAGGTTTGCCGAGTTGTACAAAAATATCCATGTACGATATCGAGTCCGCTGTTTTCCTTGAAAGTACTTCGTTAGAAGTATATATCACATTTTTTTCAGAATTATTGTAATAAAATTTCAAGAGTTAAGGGGGAGGGGACGCTCTAATTTTAACTTTGTATTAAGATATCTTCGGACTGGGCGGTTTGATTCACATGGTTTCTAGGAAGTTTTTGTTGGATTATAAGAGGTCTTTCCAACGATAGCCCACAAGATAGTGGGATATCGTTGAAAAGGAAGGAAGTGAAAAATATATAATTTTAAAAACCAATATTTGGATCTTCAATATACATCTCTCCCCCAATTTCGTGACAATCGGTGCAGAAACGGCGGAATACGAGCCCGGACGGACAGACGGACAGACATGACGAAACCATAAGGGTTCCTAGTGGACTATTGGACCATTGTGGAAGTGTACGTTATTGGATAAAAAAGGAGGAGGATCCGAGTTGATGTTCGCACGTATCTCCGTCATTTATGAACCAATTTTAAAAAATATTTTTCACCCTATAGCGTACACTCCTATAAAATTTTCAATAGATTATCACTCTCTACCACCTTAAATTTAACCTAACATGATCGAGGTCAATGTTTTCAAGAAATTGGAGAAAACGCGCAGTAAATTGCGGTGACACGCAGACGATCGAAGCAAGAGACGGAAGAGCGGAAGCCGTGAGAAGTGGGTGTCACCGTGCCTCGAAAGCAGCTTGTCTTTCCAATGATAACGCTGCGTCAGTTCGCACTTATTACTTTCAAAAATACTGTATACAAGCAAAATAACGTAGGGATTATGTAAAAAATCCTTAAAATAATATAATATACCTTTATTTGCAAAGCAATCCGGTTTTAAAGGTGAACAAATCAACATCATGATCACCAAATTCAGCCATAAAATTAGCATGCAAACATATATAGTTTCTAAGTAGTTAACAAAATTATAATAAAAAAATATTGCATATTATTAAAATTTTATTTTATTTCATTCTTCATTTACTTGAAAAAGTTAAGCTTGTACAATTATTAATAAAGATTTGTCGGATTGTGATCTAAGAACTCCGTAACGGAATAAAATGCGTATCCAAGAAACAATTGACGTAAATCGTTTTTAAATTTCAAAAACAAAGTTCGAGAAAGTTTGATCTTTTATTTTCTGAGTTAACTCATTGATAATAGTTTTCCCCGTCCAAAAATAATAGCTGAATGAATCGCAGATAATTTTTTTTTGGTGGAAGTCTCAATTGTTTTAAATATTGTTAATTAAAAAATCCTCTTCTATCGTGCAGTCTTCGTGAGATGAAATTTCTTTCATCTTACGAAGACTGCTCAGTGAACCATTTCAGGAAACAGTTGTTACTTCACACAAATTTATTCTCACAGAAAATAACAAAAACCGACTTCAAAGGCCTTAAAAGTGTACTTTCGGAACATATCTTCTCCGATATTTTGATATTAAAAACAAAGTACTAATCAGATTCCTATAAAAAAATTGTAAGACCATTTTAGAAGTTCACTTCCAAAATGTATTCAATCAATGTACTCAATGTATCAGATAAAAAAAAATTATATCCGTTTATAAGTTAGAAAGATATGTGCAAAAGTTCTTAAATTTTGTTATTTTTATTTAAAAAACGATCTTGTAAACCGATATTTTTGGAAAATTTAATGACACTATCTGCGAAGAATTCTCTATCAAATAAAAGAAGAATTTTTGAAATTGCCTCATAGATGATGAAGAAAAATTACATAAAATCAATTTTAATAATTTAATTTTAAAAATAAACTACTGAACCTATTTTTAATAATGTATCAGATAAAATCCCTATCAGATAAAAATAATCAGTTCCAAAATAACGGAGATACGCTCGAACATATAAAAAAGAGAAACATCCGACTTGAAAACCTCCTTTTGGGAAGTCGGTTAACTATTGCATCTAGAACAAACATATATTAAATAAATATGATTAATATTGACGACTAATTTAAGTAACGAAACACAGTTTCATAAAGCCAAAAACCACTATCGTTTTGTCAAGGATATCCGGTTTCGAACCGCTCCTTCTTGGTTTGGATTAAAACAAGATTATTCTCACAGAAAATTAATTACAAAAACCGACTTCAAACGCCTTAAAAGTGTACTTTCGGAACATTTCTTCGTTGTTTTGATTTTAAAAGCAAACTACTGAACGAACGATTTTTCTGCAAATTTATGGGATAAATAAGAAAGATACACGCAAACAAAAACAAGTTTAATTCCACAGAAAATTACGAAAACCGACCTCAAATACCTTAAAAATGTAGTTTCGAAATATCTTCTCCATTGTTTTGATTTTAAAAGCAAACTACTAATCCGATTTTCATAAAAAAATGTAGGACTATTGTGGAAGTGTACCCATCAAATAAAAAAAAACATTTTTTCAAATCAGGTCGTAAGTTGCTTGAGATATGTGAAAGCATTCCTAAATTTAATTTTTATTTTTAAAAGCAAACTAATGAACAGACTTTTTTGAAAGTTTATGAGCCCATTTCGGAAAAATATATATAATACGATATACTATAAGACAAAAAAACAATTTTTAAAATCGGCTTATAAATGACGGAGATACGCGCGAACAAACATAAAAACACACTTTTCAAAAAACCTAAAACATACAATCGGCGTCTTAAAAAACCCTTTACCATTATTTTTTCCGTGTTAAATATTACTTTGTAAAGAAAAGCTTATGTCATACATTCAAGATTGAATTTTGCAAAACAAAAATACATTCGTAACTTTGACATACAAAATTAAGGCTTGCTTTGATTGTTACATATCGATAACTTAATCCGCAAACCAGCTGACGCCACTTTGGTAAAAAAAAACGTGGAGAAAAGGCCTAGTGGAATAGTCACTTGCTTTAGAAAACGGAGGTTGTGGGTTCAAATCCCGTGGGGAACGACTTTGTGTTGATGTTTCTTGGCTGGAATGCGGGCTGATTACCCGATTGCCTGAAAATAACGATGATCCATGCGACTGATGGGCATGTAAGAAGTCCATCCCGGTTGCCAAGAGCACCTTTGGGAGTCGTTAAAGGATGTCAGAGCCTTCAAATATCCTGACAACTAATCCATCCATCGAATACAGTTTATCCCTTTGGGTTGCCGAGGTCAGATGATAGACGCTCTGAATAAAAACTGATGTTCAGGTAATATTTGGTTGGATTAGAAGAGAGCCCAAGTAATCTGGAAATAAGTCTAGGAGGAAGGCAATGAAATGGAAAAAAAATTATATGTAATATTATCGCTATTCTTTGAATAAATAGTTTTTTACAAACCTGTCTGCTTTCTCTACGCAATAATTTCAATTTATTTTTTGAATTTAGTTTGAATAATATTATATTCTTTATGGTTACCCTGACAAAAATACTCAAATGGAGTTAACTAGTTTGCGAATTAAGGTATCATTATGTATGTAGGGTATTGTATATTACTGTTTTTACGTTATGAATTACACACCAAAGACAATTACTGTTATTTTAATTTATCTATTTTATGTAATGGCTTGACCACTGGATATCCGTTTGTTTTTTTGGAAAAGAAAGTGAAAGACAAAACTGGCTGGCAATACTTTTAATGTAAATAAAAAAAATCTAACATTCCTGCTTCAAGCTCATTCAGATAAATGACTTTGCTGTTGATTTTGGGATACCGTGACGTACGGTCCCCGGGCAGGTAGAAAAGACGACGTGGGTATTTGTTCTTTTTTTAAATTACTTTGAAAATCTTACCCACAATCGGCATGGGTATTCGTCAAAAAACAATAAAATTTGACGATTTTAACACGATGTCTGTCAGAGTAAACTTTTTGATTTTTATTTATTCCCTAAAATTAATGAAAAATATACAGAATATTTCATTTAGCTTTAAACGCCTTCTGGTAAGACAACATCAACAATTTACTTTCAAATTACATCATTAGAAAATTACACAAGTTTATTTTCACAGAATATAACAAAAACCGACTTCAAACGCCTTAAAAGTATACTTTCGAAACATGTTCTCTGTTATTTTAATTTTAAAAAGAAACTACTAATCCAATTTTTATTAAAAAATTGTGGGACCACAGTGGAAATGTATCCTATCGGATAAAAAATATTTTTTCAAATCAGTTTATAAGTTGCAGAGATATGTGCTAACATTCAGAAATTTGGTTATTTTTATTTAAAAAACTAACTGATAGACCGAATTTTTGAAATTGATTCATAAATGACGGAGATACGTGCTACTTATGGGGCCATTCCGGAAGAACACCGAATAAGATCAAAAAAAAGAATTTTCAAAATCGGTTCATAAATAGCGGCGATACATAAAAATAAACATTCGAATTGAGAGCCTTCCTTTTTGAAATCTTTCCTTTAGTAACGTCCGGAATCGAACTTATAGTAAATACGAACCGGAAATCCGGCACATCACTACTTTTAGCGTGAAACCGATAGTTAAGAGACAGCTCGGGCTTGTTTAAAACCTGATTATCATACGGTGTACAAGTTTACATATCTAATTGTGTGCGCTCGTCCCAGCTTGGTGGTATTCTCTCAAAATTTCCGTCACTTTCACAACTCGATTTCTCCCGCTCTTGCCGCTTACACTCATCCGAAACACCGTTGATTTAACGGCGAATAACCTCTACTTTAGACAAATAATAATGTCTGTTTGTACGATACAGATGTCGAAAAAAAATTGTAGGTCGAGAACGGATTTCGGTACCAAAAAGTTAGTTTTGAAAGCGTTCTGATTGCACAAAACATAATTTATTATTCACTAGCTCCGTTTTTCTGATCATAGCGCGATGTTATAGCCTAAAGCCTTCCACGATAAATGGGCTATTTACTAAAAGAATTTTTCAATCGAACCAACTAATTCTTCAGCTTCATAATATTAGTATAGGTATATGCGTCGCTTCTATTTGTTATAGCGTGAGTTTTTATAGACTTAATCCTTCCTAGATAAACGGGCTATCCAACACTAAAATATTTTTTCAATTCGGTCCAGTAGTTCCTGAAAGTAACGCGTCCAAACAAACTTCCCAGCTTTATAATCTTTTGTTTTCCAAATATTCATCAGAGGTTACAAACCTCTTCGAAGGTGAGGATAAAAAGTTTTTAAGACGGTGGATCATCATGCTTGACACCTTTCAGAATTGAAAATGATGGTCCGGAGTTGTTGGTTTTATCGATGAGGTGCTATTTTTATAAATATTTTTTAAACAAACCAAATAGAGCATTGAACAGATGTTTATTGGCATATACATCTGTTCAATGCTCTATTTGGTTTGTTTATTCAGAACCTGGAATATGGACGAGTGATGAAGAAAACTTAATATTAAGGTTTTTTAGTAGACTTGAGAAGATATATGTAGAACGAAATTTTTATTTTTGTGACCCGTTTAAAAGATTTGTTAGTAAAAGAAGAATGAGAACCCAAATGTGAAAAATGAATGCCCATTTTTATATGAAATATCGTACCAAGTTGCATAAAATCTAAATATTTCTCTTTTTGGAGACTAGACTTAAACTCCTACAGAAATGCTTTCCGTAAAGAAAATCCAAGTTTCGCAGATATTTGATGAAATCGAAAAATTGATTCATAGAAAATGGTTTCTATTGCACAATACATCACTATGACCTAAAGTATAAACATCGTATATCCAAAGCAGATTTCATACTTTTATACTTTAAACTAATTCCCCTGTTCAAAAATCAAATCCATGGAGCGTAATGTCGTAAGAAAATTATGGAAATAATTACTGATTTTGATGCATGACACTTTTTGGTATCGCTTTTGGACAGTGTCCTTTTTTAATTTGAAATGTAGAGGGTATCGAAGTGTGGATTTATTATTTTTGCATGAAAATTATTGGACAACATTCCTTTTCATTCTGAACATTGTCTTTTAAACCGCACGCTAACAACTGCTAGATTCAAAAATGAATTATGTTAAAAAAATTACATCAATATACCTAGCAGTAATGGAACGCGCGTTATTTCCTTAATAAATAATTAATTTCTATATATTTTAACGACTTTAATTTAACGTAAGATTATTAATATATGGACACTGCGAAAATAATTAAAAGTTATTTTTTTTTTTAATGATTCGTTGCTGCTTTAATTAGTTTTCATAATAAATTCGTTATAAACGTTTGTTAATTATTGATAATTAGCTAAATATTCTCATTTAGAATTGATGCGACTATCTATAAATCAGGTTGTTACAAAGTCACGTACAAAACTGCACGAAGAACTGGCACATAACTTTTTGCAACTTTTTTTACATTAAATATCGCAGGTAGCAAAACAGGTACAGAGGCTATTTCGAGGTACACAACAACTTTATGACAAAAGATCTTATACACTTAATTAATTTTAATACACAAGCTTCTCGTAAGGCTTAAGACAATGACTAAAAAAATAATAAACCAGAGTGAAAACTAGAATTAGTCATGCGCAAACTTCGAAATGGATTAATAATTTAACCGCGAAATTCTCCGAATGTTTTGACGTTGCATTTTGTTTCCGTTACACTTTTTAGTGATGTACCTGCTTTACTAATGTACCGATAAAATCTCAACGATAAGATGATTACTGCGGTTTTAACATGAGACTGGCAAAAAGTTATATAAAAAAATACTGCGGTTAACAATTACGTTTAATAATTAGGTCGGTCTTTTTATCTCCACGTATGGATGCGCAGGAGTTCTTGGTGTACAGTTAGATCCACGTTCGTGCCATTAATACGTGCATATTTATGCGTACCGTGTCTGGTGTAACGGTCCCGTGGCAAGGACTCAATACTATGTGTTACAATCACCAACTAAACACGACATATGCGATTATATCGCCTTCATTATGATTCATAGACAACTTTGCAACAGACTACGTGCAAGGTAGCCTTAAACTGGTTTCGGTTCGTTAACTTGTTTTACTCTTTTTGAGAAAATGTTCATTTACTTTTTTTAAATGTTTTCTGACAGTAGTTGGAAAATATCAAATCGATATTTAGGTATCTTTAAAAAATGACATTTAAAGTTTTAGTAATAAATAAATATAAAAAAGTATTTAAATTTAATTGCTATATGTTATAACATTATTAACAAAATATGTCAAAATTTAATAACTCGTGAAACATTAAGGTCTGTAAATGCAACCATTTGAGAATAAAAAATAAGTTATTGGTGGGTAGATTAAACAAAACCTGTGAGCTCGCTATTATCCTATTATATAATTCCTACTACATATTAATAATTATAAAATGATATTTACCTGAATGTTAGTTCTTTTAACTTCAATATATAACCAGTTGTCTGTTGAGAATGCTATAGCCATCAAAGCAGCGGCCACGATTGCCGTAATGGTCGCTATAGATAAAGTTACCGCTGAGCAAGGCATTTTTAAATCCTTTAAGACTGTGTACAAGAAATGAAAAGGAATGTATTGGCACAATCACAACACTTATGTTTATTTTATTAGTTCACCTATGCAGCATTTTTGTAAACACTTAACGAAACGGAGAACACGACAGCACTCTCACAATGTAATAAAAAACTCATATGAATGCGGTCATCGCCTGCAGCGTACCGAGTTCGCGCGCGAGACTTTGCCTACTTCGGTCTGCTTGTGCTTTGCCTTGCCTTGCCGCTCTCTTGCGGATGTGAAACTTTCGAAAGCGAACAACTCCTCCAAGTGGCGGGAATGTAAATTAATAAACCGGTTTTGTGATACCAGACGAAATAATAAAAATGTCATTGTAAAAAAAAAATATTTATTGTTATTATTATTTATTACATTTAAGGAATTATTTAAAAACCATGAAAATTTAATTATTTTTTTAAAGAATTGTAATTTTCTTTATTGCGTATAATTATTTTAATAGCAACACTCGCTTAATGTAATAATTAAACGTCAAATTTTTGGCACACTTAAAACATTGATAAAATATACAGTAATAATTACGGGAAGCAATAACGGTTTGTTTATATTATTAAGAAATTTTAACACAATGTCGGACAACCAAAATATTGAAAAGTACGATGATGTTCTTGCATCTATACTGGTAAACGAAAAATCTTTATTAGGATTTTTATCCACTATATTCAATTTTCTCGCGCGAAGGTAAGAATAACATAAAATATGATAAAATATTTAGACTATTTTTGATATAGCAATATTCGTTATTTATTTATTATATTAGTGGCTAGCATAAAATCTTAAATGACGTACAAATTCGCGTTTTCTAGAACCGACTTTTATTATGTCCCTGAAGATAAATACGAAAACATGGGTTTTCCTCCTGGCGTTGCTGAAGAACTTGTGATCAAAGTTTTAAGGTCCTGTGACCCCAAGAATGTCAAATACCAAAGTGGCTCAAATAAGCAAGCATTGGCCGACATAAACAATGAAATCATGTGTAACACTGTAGCCCAAGAAGTAGAAATTGTTGCTGATGAAGATGAAGCTGTTGTAGAACAAAGCACATCTGATAGTGCAACTTCTGCGGACAAAACAGATGCACAGGAAAAAGATGCCAGTATTTTTCCGGAAGACTATAAGCCACCTATAATACCTGTGCAAAAAAACAGTGAAGCCTACAATGGGGCAGTAAGAGAAAAATACTCCTGGGCCCAAACTATTATGGAATTAGGTATATAAATACCATAAAACTAATTTTAATAAAGAAGAGTTTTCAGTCTTAAACAACAATAGCCTAAAGGTTAGAGATATGGACATCCAATCATGTGATTTTGACGGTTGGAATTCTGCCATTCAACTATTGTAAAACATACCTAGCAACAATACAAGCCTATAGCTTCCTTGAAATGGTTTATAAATATTAGTAAAATGTCAAATAGTTGGTTCATATTTTTAATAAAAAAATATTGTGTAAAAAAATAATTCTTTTTCATAATAATATAACACATTATTTTTAAAATACTATGTATACACACTGTTTTCAGGACTTTTTTTCTTTATTTAATATTATTATTATTTAGTGATTACTTTATTATAATTTGAGATGCTTTTGGAGCAATAATCAAGCAATCAACATTATTTATTTTATCATCTTTTATTTGAGCTTTGTATGTCCTTCTTCAATAGCTTTATAATTAGAAGAATATTTAAATTATTAGAAATAACTTTACATTCATTGATATTTTGCTTTTATTTTGCAGATGTAACAGTTAAACTGCCACCAAATATAAAATCAAAAGATTTAAAAGTAACTATAAACAACAGTGACATCTGTGTTCAATGTAAAAATGGTGAAACAATTATGAAAGATTCCTTACCATTTAAAATCAAAGCTCTTGACAGTGTCTGGAGTGTAAGTGAAGGAAAATTATTAATCCACCTTGGTAACTATGTTTGATTCTTCTCAAGACTCAACTCTCCTTTGAATAGAATTTATTAATAAAACAATTTGTTTTTATAGAAAAAGTACAGGAGAGATGGTGGAACCGATTATTAAGTTCTGAGGAACCTATTGATTTAGATAAAATAGATGCTTCAAGACCACTTGATGAACTTCCAGAAGACCATATTGCAAAGGTAAATTTATTAGTAAACACCATTAAACATATCACAAAAAATCTATTTTTTTATTTTCTTCCTATTACTAATAAAAAATTTATTTATAGGTTCGTGAATTGCAATGGAATCAAGAACAAAAGCTAAAAGGATTACCAACTAGTGATGAAATTCGAAACATGGAAATATTAAAGAAAGCATGGAATGCAGATGGGTCACCATTCAAAGGCAAAGAGTTTGATCCAAGTGTAGTACAAATAAATTAGCATTACAAAATTGGTCAAAATTTATTTCATTTCCTCTATAAGATAAGTATTGCAAAATATGTATAATATATAATAATATAATTGCATACACTCATTGGCTGCCTCTCATCTAAGAGCAACTTCAGTGAGGGCTGGGACAGCATCAGAGGCAGCTGAATTGAGCAAGTGTCACAAATATGAGCCTATCAGTGTAGACTACTTATTTGTGGTACTTGCTATAGAGAGGTTATATCCACGAGTACCAAGAACCAATTATTTAATTATTGTAGTTAAGTTAATTTTCAATTGCTTTGAAAATAAAATAAAAGAAATACATTATGAGTATTCATTTTAAAATACTGACAAAACTAATTTTCCAATTAAATGCTGCTCTTCTAACAATCTATGCGCTTCTCTTAAATTAGCTGCATTGATAGGAGACAAGGTCTTTGTCAAAGTTGTTTTCAATATTCCTTTATCAAACATTTCAGAAACAATTTTGAGAATCTCTTGATGTCTGCTTTTGTCTTCAGTATTATATTTGATTCTTGTAGACATCATTTCGGAAACCAAGGTTATACTTTTATCTTTGAGAGGCCTTATATCTACGAGACCACTGCTGTCAACTATAAGACAAATCTTCCCCTGAGGTTTTATGGCTTTCATCAAAGTATCCCAGTAAGGGAAAGGATCATAATTCACTAAAATGAAATCAACTCCAGCACCAAATCCAATGGCTTCTAGTTGAGGAATCAGGTCTTTAGTGTGATTGAGCACAAATTCTGCACCATTTTTGCGTGAAAATTCCTCTGTTTCTGATCTTGAAGCTGTACCAATAACCTTGAGATTTAAATTTGCAGCCAATTGTGTAGCAACCGATCCGACACCCCCTGCACTATTTATAATAAGTATAGATTTATTAGAATCCTTCTTGGACAACAATAAACGGTCAAAAATAGATTCATACGCGGTCACAGTAGTAAGGGGCATAGCAGCTGCTTCCTCAAATGTTAGATTGTTCGGTTTTGGCCCAACAAGTATTTCATCAATCGCAACATATTGTGCATTTGAACCATTTTTCCGTAAATCACCGGTAAAAAAAACTTCATCGCCTATGTTGAATGTTTTCGTGTCTTTTCCTTTGGCAACTACTTGACCGGAACCATCCCAACCTAAAATTCTTGGCGAAGTTTCAATTACAGGCTTAGGCGCCCTTATTTTGGTATCTATTGGATTAACTGCTATCGCCTTAACTTTAACTAATACCTCAGTGCTCTGTATGTTTGGCAATGGCACTTCTAAGTCTACCAAACTTTTCACATCTGATATTGGTAAATATTTAAATAAACCAACTGCTTTCATAGTCTTCGGCAAGACCTTTTCCATTATGAAATTTTCCTCAACGGCAGTTACGTAACATTTATGACACAATATGGCAATAATCAAAAGCCGGTATATGGTTGTTATCGTAAGTTTGCGTCTCACATTGTTAAACATTACAAGAACGGACAAAGCTGAGATAGTAAACAAAAAAAATATTATAGCATAAACCGTTCACCATGCATAATAAATATGTGTAGAAATAATGTATCTCGTAAGGTACATATTTTTTATAGAAAATAACATTCGTCAGTTATTACCAACGGCACTTTTTTATTTATTTTTTTACGTTATATCTTTAACAGCATAGGCAGTGTTGCCAACTCTAAATAATTATTCCCCCTAAAGCCCAAGTTAAAAACCCCTAAACTTTTTAGAAATTAATAATTTATTTTTAAAAT
>JAOCPS010000002.1:1261656-1273942 GCA_025505425.1 Graphium colonna | reverse complement strand
TTTTGCTTAATGATTTGTACCAATATCTTTAGAATTAAGAAAAAAAATCAGTTATAAACCAAATTACAGAGGTGTGCAATTTTATTGCTCTCAAGTTTATTTAACCTAATAACAAAATTAAAATTGTGAAAATAAGGTCTATATTCTTTATTTATGTTATAATTTATGTAATAAAATTAGGGGCATAGTTTTCTATCAAATTTTTCAATAAATAGACAAAGTGTTGATACACGGCACTGCACCTGATCAGCTGTACACTCAGTACAGGTTGTTGAGCCCTCAGGTGCCCCTCACCACTCCATATCCACTAGGATGAACATGAATTGCGTAATGAATTTTTGAACTTTTGATTATGTTGACTCACTAGTAATTCAATATTAATATTTTACATAATTATGATCCCCACTTATAAGATCTTCAAGTAATGAAAGTGATTCACCAGTCACCCTAAAATACCAGTCACCATAAAATTATCTATTTAATACTTTAAAATCTAAGGCTCAAAGAAAAAAGCCACTTACACTGTTCCTTTTAATGAACTGCAACCTTTTCCATTTGAAAACTGCATTAGCACAAGCCATTGTTTCTATAACATATGTTGCATTCATAAAGCTCATGAATGCTAGGAACAACAAAGATATAGTGCTTAGGCCCCATCCTGCTCTTGCAAATGCTGCTGGCAATGTGAGAGCACCAGTGCCAACAATCAGATTGAAAATGTATATCAAGCCCACCTGTAACAAAGTATAGTTATTATAGTTTTAGTAATAGTAGAGAGAACTTTAAGATTTTTCCTTGTAAACCATTCTAACTGTACATCAAAACATATAAAAAAAACTGTCGGCAGTTATTTTTTTTTTCGTGTAATATAAATTTAAAAAAAAATTGCTAGTCACATATGTAAAAATGTATATGTCATTTTGAATGCTAACCAGATTTTTGTTTCTCTTTCATATTTTAAAAAGTTACCAAAACAAAATTATAGTAATAAGACTAGGTCAATCGAGAGAACAAAGGATTTTGTAACTTCATACCTCTTGATAAATTATTATTAAACTGTTCAACCATGTGTTGTGTTGACTTGTAATTATTTGTAGACAAACATATGTTACATACGTAGAGGTAGATTAAAAGTTACATTTCTGTATGTTAAATGTCAAGCAAAAAAAAAATACTTACCCATACTGAATATTGATCCCCAGTTTCAGTTACAGGCATTTTAAAAATTCTTCTTACTCCAAATAAACGACGGGGCATTTCACGTAATTAATAAATAACATCTCGCACATATAACTACGATATCTCCTGATTAGATAAATGGCTAAAAACTCACGTTCAATCGGATATTTATTAATAACGGAACATCAACATACAACCAATTTTTGATCGAAGTGGCCTGATTACTGAAATTGAAAGCAAATGTCAAATGTCAGTGTCAGAAATAAACTTGTCCATGACCAAAAATAAATGCTAAAACTCCTTTTAATGTTAAAAATTCTTTATCAGAAATCTGCAAAATTTTCAACAAGATAAATTTTGCCATCAAAGTTGAATTTATCTTGTTGAAAATTTTGGAGACTTGATTAAACTTATAAAAAGTCTTAATCGATGGAAAATGAATACATAAATTATTGTAGAATTAATTGTTTGTATTTAAATCAGAAAAAAACGATCACTTACATAGTTGCGTATAAAAATAGTTTTATGTTTGCATTTGTCCATTGAAAAGTGACAAAGTTTAATTAAACATTCAGGATATTTATGAGTAAACGAGTGAAAAAATTTACGTATTGCTAGTAAATGAAATTATAGATTGAGTAGTTATTTAACAGCCGACTGAATAGTAGTAACTCCTCTAGGAGTAAATTGTATTCTGTTTCTTATGTTGAATCTAGAAAAAAACAAGAAACAATCTTTTTGAATATCTTTATTTGCTATGGAATCAAAAAAATATTTAACCACAATAAAAAAAAAACAAAATCTTCACCCATACTAAAGTTTGATAGAAATAGATTAGGCAGTTATAATCATAATATATAAATATGTGGTGTCAGATTGTATGTCCACAGTTGAATCCCGAAAAGACTTTAACCGATATTTACTCATGATTGTAATTTAACCAGATTTATTAGATAGGATTGTAAATTAAGGGAACTGCACAACGCCTACTATCTGTTAGATCTATTCAATAATAGCTAACCAAGCTATTATTGAATATATTTAACAAATAGTTTGTAGAGGAAAAGGAAAACCCACAGAAAATCTTTGAAAACCTAAATCATAATGGACCTTTATCCGGAAATAGTCACAAACTCTCACCGCATTACTGTCACCAAGCTTATTAAATCATTGTGTTCAGTAGGTACGAGCAGTTGGTTTGTTTTGTACGTAAACGATTATCCCCATGGACTCTCGTACCACCAGAGTTTTCAATGGCATAGTCAGTACTCATTGGTCCATAGGTCATTTGCTTAGAAGTAAATGGCAAATAAATGGCATGGCCAAGGTATCCAAAAGGAAAAATCCAAAGTGTGTGCGTAACAGCTCGCAGCCATTAGATTTCCAAGACTTGGTGTCGGAGTATGCACCGTTGAATGATCTAGATAAATTATTCTGTGAGAATGCCGGTTTACTACTTGCAAAATTTCATAGGTACTTATCACTACTTACACTAAATACTACTAAATATTGTTATATCCCCAATTCTTCTTTACCACAATAGTTGGCATTTATTTAATATAATTAAAAAAACAGTGAGCCTGCTTTTGTAATTAAATTGAAATCCCTATATATATATACAAGTTTTTGGAAAATATATGGATTAACGCTTACGTTTATTTGACAAGGGAGAGAATGTTTAAAAAAATTTCAGCTAAAAAAATTATTTCTTGTCCTAAATATGATTCGTCCTTATATTCCTCTTTACTTCTTCGAGATTTTAATCCACTTGTATATACTATTATAAATAAGTTTATTATAAATAATAACGTTAAACTATATTTTTCCTATTCATAATTGTTTTTCCCTTATGTAGTTATTCTGATTTTTTTGGTAAATTTTATTCGTTTTTAATAATTTATGTTATGTCGCGATTAGTTTCCTTCGTTTTTTATAATCCATAGGTCACGTACTAAGGGATCCAAACCTGCAAGGCATATTCGAGTACAGGTATCACGTATTGATAGTAGAGTATCTTTATGGTTTTTAGGTCATTAAAAATAGATGATCTACGAATGATAAATCCCAGGACTTTATTAGCTTTTGATGTAATATTATATATGTGCTTATCATAGATGAGTTTGGAATGTTGGGTAATTCCAGGATCTCGAGCTTCAAATTCTGCGAGAATTGCCACGTTCTTCAAGAGATACTCGCCTTCTATGATGTTATTTTTCCTTGTACATATTTGAAAACTTAATGTATCTCATAATGATGTTCATAATGTAAATACTAGGAACAAACATAGATTAACTCTTCCTGTAACAAGACTAAGGAAGATAATTAAATATTTTATGGGAAAATGTATACATTTTTACAACAAAATCCCAGGAAACGTTCAAAACTATTCCGTTAATAAATTCAAGAAAAGTGTTAAGAAACGTTTGTATGTTAAAGGCTATTAATGATATAATATTAATGATTACTTAAATGATAATACATCCTGATAATAAAAAGCTCTCTCCAGGCTTTTTCAAGTTAAAAGAAACACTATAAAATATTTAATTGTCTGTATTGTACATTTATTATAAAATATTGATAAAAAAAAGGATTAGTCCCGCTGAGTTTCTTACGCCGGTTCTTCTCAGGTCAGTGGTTTTTGTTTCGAACCGGTGGTAGTTTTTATGACAATCAATAAGCAAGTGACAATACTTCTATATTGAATAAAGATATTTTGATTTTGACCTTGTAAACAACATGAGATTTTGATACGTTTATTTCCATCTTATTCCTGTTGCAATATGCTTCAAATCTTTGTAAATCTGATTAAAGCAATATTGAATCATATCATCTTCATATCATCTGCGTATAATAGTATTTTGGAATGCAGGAAACATTTTTCAATGTCGTTAATAAAGGTAATGAAAAATAGGGGACTTAAGACGGATCCCTGAGACACACCGAAAGGAAAAGATAGCCAAGTGGACATGAAACCATTAAGCACTACTGCTTGTAACCTGTTTTTGACGTAGGGAGCAAACCATCTTAGAAGATCGTAGTGTATAACTGCTATTAGTAATTTCTGTAGCAACGTTTTATGATCAATTCGATCGAAGCACTTGCTGTAATTTGCATATGATGAAAACCTTAGAATGGTACGTTTTTTTAATATTTTTGTACTTAGGTGTTGTAATTATATGTAAATAACGAGTCTCTATGCATCTTATATTGTATTTATAACGGGGAGTATTCGGAGTAATTGTTCGGATTAATACCTGCTGCTAATTTTATTTAACGTACAATACGTCAAATACCATCAACAACACCTTGATGGTCGGCAGTCCACTACCAGGCGATTTCACCGTCATTTCTTGCCACACACGACACCCTTGTGGAATCAACTGTCGTCAATGGTATTTCTGGACCGAAACGAATTTGGAACTACTCTACTCTATATTCAAAGGACTGCAACCGCATAACTCCTCTAGTATTCTCTAAAATAATAATAATATAACGATAAATTTTATATTCATATAGTAAGATGATTAAGAGAGAAAATCTGTGTTCCAAAGTTAATTTAAAAGAAAAAGGGGAATTGAAAGCGCTGACAGAAGTAATAGATTTCAATGGTTTTTAGTTTAAATTTCCTTTGAGTTTATTTGCGAACTCCGCAAAAAATATTGGACAGATCTCGGGGATTTTTTTATATATAATAAACATAATTGCATATTGTTTTCTCCCTAGGGTAACATAGGTACCATAGTTATTAACATATTTGTCCATGTATCAGATTCGATATATGTAAAATATAAACAACAGGATTGACCATTACAATAAATCAGTAACTCTATCAAAACGGGATTAAAAACAACTATATTTAGAAAATGTATTTTAATGCGTATCACATGAAATAATTATAATTTATCAACAGTTACATATAAGCAGTACCTTAAAGAGACGAAAAAAAAATTTAGACTTATTATATCTTTATTTCTTTTCAAATTCTTTCATCTTAGTCCATTAAAATTTGAATAACTGTTAGTATCTATTCCATTTGGCATATAGTTTACTACAGATTTATGGATATCGTTAAAAACATTAACCGTGGTCGTTTTTTTTTGCTTTATAAAATTATAAAAACATTAATATGTAAAGGGTTAAGGAGCTAAGCTCAGCAGAAATTCTATAACAGCTTACAGTATTTTTTGCAATAGGACGCAATAAAATGATGACTATGCCGTGTAAGAAAGTAATTCGATGCCAACTGCACTTTATTTATATTTTCAATCTATTGCATTTAATTAAAATTATTCCTGAGCAATTCATCAGAAAAAAGAAAACTTGCTTTGTATATATACAGTTAACTTATAGTCTAATAGCATATAGCCAACACAGAATACTTATTGGTATGGCGTATGAGTACGGTATTTATGTACAGCATTATTATATATTTTACAGACATGTACTTATATATAGGAAATTGCTATTATCCGACTAAAGCAAAAAGGCTAAATTGAGTATGTTTTGACGTTAAGCCATCGACCATCTTGAGTTAGTACAGTTTCGTAACACTTCGTGTGAACCCCGACGACGAAATCATTCCATCCAGCCGTCGAAGCCGTGTTCTCGGGGGTTTGGGATTGTGATTTTGTATAAATCTATATAGTTTTTGTGCCAACAACTATACAAAACGAAGGTATGAACATGTATTGGTTAATTATCACTATATAGTGCCTAAAACCTTTGTCGAACATATTTAGCATTTATGGCATCGCTTTCTCAGAGGTATGTTTTCTCTCGCTCTAATACATGGTACGTCAGCATCGCATTTATTTTCTGTCTCGTTCTATCTAGTAATATAACACCGTTGTGCTCGTTCGTGTCACGTAAGATTTTTTGTATTTTCTCTAGTAGAATTTATATATTTAGACAATTTTTTATCTTTTAATTAAAGTTTTAATTCTAATGTTCCTATAGAAGTATGATTACAAGTTATATTTTGCTCTAATCGATGTATAATAGGTCGTGTTAACTTTCACTCTAAGTATAGATAGGTATTGTAGATAAATATACGTAGCATGGATAGTTGTATGTATAGAGTCAGTAGATATTCAACATCGAGTCTCAAGGCCGAAATACACAAATACTAATGTACCTATATGTACCTGCTCTCTGAAGAATAGTTTAATACTTGTAATAGAAATGTCGAGCTAAAGATATACACAAAATAATAGATCTTAAGTAACAATGGTGTAGTCGACGAGCCACGGGTTGGAGGGCTACAGTCGCCTAACCGCGCTTAGATTCTGATGGTTATTGTATTTCAAGATACACGCTTATCGCGTCTGTAAACGACGCAATTTAATGTCTGCATTATATTTGTGTGTGCCACTTGGCAACAACACCTCTTGCAGGTACGTAAAGGTATTTTATGGTAGAGCTCTATTAAGTGTAACCTCAAAACATTTTCTCTATCCTTGATAATTTGATCGAGCTGTGATGTCAAATTGGCTACAAATTGTGAAGAATTGTGCAGTTTTTACTAAGTGCAAATGTTGAAATGTCCGACTTTCGTTGCTGCAGATAACCTAAATCGTTACGAGCTAACCTGCTAAGCTGCTTTAAAGGATCTGCCGAGCCCGCATTATCTGTGATATACAGCTCAGCCTCTCGTCCGTCCTATAAGGTACATTGATTCACCCAACTATTTGTGACTTTAAAATCAATAATTTCTTTTTAATAATTTGTATTATAAAAATGAATAACCATTGCAATTCTAATAAATACAACTCTTGGTAATTTTGTTGAGAGGCAGAATATTCATTGTTATTTATTTATTTTCCATATGTTGTAGGGCTGGGCCAATCGGGGCAAGGAGGTGTTTCCCTAGCAGCTTGAGCGGTGTTCTCACCCCACCCTCTGCCACTGAGGCATTAAACATAGCTACCTGCTTTATGACTGCATCACTACGAACCATTGTTACTTAGTCTTTAATCGAAACAATATGCAATCTGTGAAAATAAGTATAATGCTAGGTGGATATTGTAGAAAATTATTCTATTTATAAATAATTGTCTGATGTCTAATGTTTCTGTAATATTATGTGTTCCACATTTAATTAAGGATAATTGTTACTCCAATATTGATACTGTTACCGAACCAATGCAATGTAAAAACTCCACCTTAATGTTGGTGGTGAACACAAATAAATTTGGTGCTTTTGAACGAGTCGAAGGGAAGGATGAAAGTCAGCAAATTAGTGTAAAAATGGTAGATAATAATATTTATAATGTAGAGTTTGTTGATAGTATCCAACAAAACCAAATGATTGGCGATACGCCTAACTACTGCATTCCTTTAACGATTAACGCCATAACAGTCCAGGGTATCTCGTACAGTGACCCATATTTCAGTAGCTTTAACTTAAAGTATAAGATGGCGTTGGGAGCGCCGGAATATATGAACAAGTCTGATTACGCTTTTAAATCCTCAGTTTGTATTATAAATGAGCCTTGCATTGATAAGATGCAACTACTTAACCAAAAGTCTGTTCGTGATATGTTATGCGAAACGAAAACTCGAATGTTAACTTGCGATCGCAAGTCTGTTGAAAAGAACCATGACAATAATGCGTTGGATGTGGACGATCATGAATCTACTTCGAAGCGAGGAATGAAAACATTTGCGAATGGTGATCTCACATTTGATGCGATGGTGGAGCTTGTAAGCAGCGAGCCTAGAATAATGAACGATCTGAAGAGATGTACGGAGGTTGATTCGTGGGGGATCCCTCTTCGTTTACGACTCTGTGGAGGCGGAGAAAGTTCTCTGAACGCGGCGACTGGCTGGGGCAGCCCGCCAACTTCTAATAATGGTATGTTCAACTATTTATGATCACTTCTATTCTTTGTGTATAAAATGACACAATATTTTTTTTTATGGAAACAATGATAAACAAGCAGATGGTTCACCTGTTGTTAAGCAATCCCATCACCCATCTCAATTGTGTTGTCAACTTGGCAATTTGGATAGAATAGGTTAATTGGATGAAATGGGGTCAGGATTTGGAGACGAAAGGGGCAAGAATGGCCATCTGCCAACCCTAAAGTTTATGCTTGTTTATTTTATGCTGACTTTGTAAAGAGTGGTGGTACTTCTACTACCTTTGTTATTGATAGGATTGTTTGAGTAATAATATTTGTTTACATCATTTAGGAAATCAGATATTTATAACCATGTTAGAACTTTGTGTCCCACCACCAGCTGGCAATTGGGGTGGTAATTCCAGCGGCCAAACAAACAATGGGACAAACAATACTCAGCAGTGGAACAATACGGCGCAACGACCGCCCACTTCACAAGCAGACAGTGAGTTTTTTTTTTACTTTGTTTTGTTTTTTTTTTTCAATGCATCAACTTCTAATTGGATACTATTTTTTTTGTTTGAGCAATTTTATAACATAACTTTTTTTTTTTTTTACAGTGAATAGCAATAAGGGTAATGGTAACCAATTACCTCCGACTAGTGGTGCCTCTCAAAGCTGGCAGAGTTCACCTCCGAACATGTCGAATGCGCCGCCAAACAACAACGGAGCACCTGCAAGCAATGGTAAAGGCACTTATTTTTATTTCAGAATTGGTCAATCTCGAGTCTCAATATCTACTATATGTATGAATAAAATTGATGTTTGTTTGTAATTTCAAATAAGATTTTTGCTGAATGCCCTAGAAAGATGGGATCAAGTTCTTATTGATACAGCTATTCTATTGAAATTGGAATATGAAAGTTTTAAAATTTTTTCTCGAGTATTTGGGCCGGCTAATCTCCTAAATTGCTGAATTGATTTTAATGGGACTTGGACTGGCAGTCCAACTGCAGCTTTCTGAAAGTAGGTTAATGGTACCAAACAAAAAAATATATTAAATTAAGAGCAAGTGTATTGATATAAATGGTTGGTAACCTGATGTCCTGTGCTTAATGGGTTTTCAAATACCTATTGCAGGCATCAGTGATCCACAAGTATTTATATTTTAATTAGTTAAAAATAAATGTAACTTTAGTTAAATTGATCTGTTTTAACCCTTTTTGTTGTATTTAGTTTTGGAAGAAAATAAAATATTTATTATTATATTATGAATATTTTAGGTACAAATAACGCGGGCAACTCCAATAATGGAGCCAACAATCCTGGCAATCCAACAGCTAATTCAAACGGGCCTACTGCAACTAACGGCAATAATGGCAACAATGCTAACTCAACATCATCTGCTAAAATTGAACAACTCAATTCTATGAGAGAGGCCTTATTTAGTCAAGATGGCTGGGGTGGTGTGAGTATATTTATATTTTAATGGCTTCATATAACGATTGTTGATGTGATAAGTTTTTACCAATTTTATTTTATTTTAGCAACATGTCAATCAGGACACGAACTGGGACGTGCCTGGATCACCCGAACCGGGTTCTAAGGTGGAGCCTTCAGCCGGCGGGCCGCCGGCTTGGAAGCCCAATCTTAACAACGGTGCATTTCTAGGAACTGATTTATGGGAGGCTAATTTGAGGAACGGTGGCCAACCACCGCCGCAGCCGGCCGCCAAGACCCCATGGGGACATACGCCCACTACGAATATCGGTGGCACTTGGGGAGAGGACGATGATGCCGCTGACTCTGCCAACGTATGGACGGGCCCACCTCCGCCGCAGCAATGGCCCGCCGGTCCACCACAACACACCCAGCAGTGGGGAGTACCAAAGAAAGATGACTGGAATGCATGGGGAGAGCCCCATCGAGCTGCAGATCCTAGATTGGACCCTCACAGATCTCAAGATCCTCGTCAACAACCTTCCGACCCCAGACACGACCTCCGGGGAGGAATATCCGGCAGATTGAACGGTGATATGTGGAGTCAGCACCATCAACACGCAGGTGGACCAAATAAAATGATGCCATCTGGTGGAGTCAACCAATGGGGTGCTCAGGTAAGAGTTGATGATTTGTTTTCATAAAATGGTACATACCTCTGAAATGCAGGGTGACTGGCAAGTCACTTTCAATATTTGAGGACATTGTAAGTGGGATCTGTGTATGAAGAATAAAAACATTATTGAAGATAAATATTAATTTTCCACTGGTCTTTTTGGGTCGACGACCTCCGCGTGGTGTCAAATGTTGCGGCGTCCATGCTTCAATAATTTTTTGTACATTTACACAGTGGATACTGTATTTTGTGGTCAAATGAAATTAATAGCTGTCTTCATATTTTTAAACACACTTATATTGTCTTAACATACTGATTCAGTTATTGTTTTTTGCAGGGGCCTAAAGATCCTATCAAGTCATCTGGATGGGAGGAACCTTCACCGCCGGCCGCGCGTCGCGGCTTCGACGACGGTACCTCCCTGTGGGCGCAACGGGCCAGCATAGCGGGCATGGCGGGCCGGGGAGCTCCCCAGGGGCCGCCTGCTCCCCAGAGAATACAACCGACACCCTCAAAACCTGATGCAGTTTGGGGCCATTCCCAAAGAAATGGATCCTGGGAAGAACCTCACACACCAGGTTGGCCTGACCGTGAAGTAGCCGGTTGGCCTGACGCTTCCGGCCCTGGACTGTGGCCTGCGCCCAAACCCAAGCCAACAGGACCAGGTGGTGGATGGCCAGATGATATTGGAGAATGGGGTGGACCTAAGCTTCCTCAGAGTGGTCCACTTGGCAAGCAGATTCCCAAAGAGATGGTGTGGAACAGTAAGCAATTTAGGTAAGTACTTAAAAACGATACTAATTCTATTAGAAAATGAGTTCTTTTTAGTTGTATTTTGCTGGAAACAGGTTCTAAGTAAAATGTAAAGTACATTTACTGCATAAATAGAATTGTGAAAGTTTTCAATTATGAAGATGCTTCTATTCCATATTCTCAGTTGTTGCAATAAAAACAAGGACATACTCTTTATATATTGTTGCAAATAAATTAATTATTAAAAATTTTAAATAACCTTTTATACAATTTATCAAAGCTCATGAATTGTCTTAAGTGTGGATATAAACAAAACGTCCATATGGACGTAGTAACGACCTGAAATTGTGCGCGAGCTGTTCAAAACGCGCAATTTACTCCCCCAAGAGTTAGGAGGACGTCCAACTTGATGAGACATCCATCAATATGGGCCATGGAATTTGCTTTCTTGAGTTTCTTGTATTGATTTAATTCTTCTATTTATTTGATCCATATTTACAGGTATTTGGTCGAACTCGGCTATAAGAAAGAAGAGGTGGAGGCTGCCCTACGTAGTCGAGATATGAACGCGGAAGAGGCTTTGGAACTGCTGACGGCCGCGCGCGGCGACGGCTGGCGACGCGACGACCACTTCCACCACCAACCATTCCAACCACCCACTGTACCAGCCGTATCTCCCGCAGTGGTACAGAAAATGCTCAACCAACCACCTCCGCAGCCTGTACAACATCATCATTCATACAATCCTAATAGGTTGGTATTTGTTTTAATCCGAATGTCTTTATTAAATTGAAAGTTAAGGCATTCGCTTATTGATTGTCATAAAAACTATCACCAGTTCAGAAAGAAAGCCGCTGATCTTGGAAGAACTTAGCAAAGAAAAAATATTTATTTAACTTATTAGAGGCCTTTTATGGACTCTAATAGTCCAAGAGAGTGAAAAATGGAAGGAGCTAGAGGAGATCTATGCGTTTTTAGGAGAATGTCCTGATATTCTTACTACAATGAGATAAAACACATTTATTTTCTACATTTTTATATCTTCAGTTACTATAGTACATTACTGCAGCGGTCAGCCATTGAGGCATTAATGGACGAATGTGCAAATGTGGGCCGCCTAGTTATGGCCAAAGCTTGTATAGCACTTTTCTCAAACAATGCGCGGAAGTCAAAAACACAATTTTACTTTTTAAGTTCAACAACGAATAACGAATAATAATAATATTTGACGCGCCATAATGTTCCTTTGTTTTTTTTTCAATAAACAGCTCTCTATTCGCTAGGCAGTTCGAAATTTAAATAATACCTTTTATTAATTGCCTCCTTGGTAGCCATGTTTCGAAGTAAAAGGTCATTCCATTTTTAAATTACAGGACAGATATGAGTTTACATAGTA
>JAOCPS010000002.1:1223055-1235049 GCA_025505425.1 Graphium colonna | reverse complement strand
TTGTCAGGATATTTGAAGGCACTGACATCCTATAACGACTGCCAAAGATGTTCTTGACAACCGGGACCGACTTTTTATATGCCCATCTGACGCATGGATCGTCTGTCTTTTCAGGCAATCGGGTGATCAGCCCGCATTGCCCTAACCCAGCCAAGAAACAACAACACAAAGTCGTTGTTCCCCCGCGGGGTTCGAATTCACGACCTCCGACCACTAGGCTAGGGAGGCGGTTATTCGCGTAAATTTACCTTGTTTTTGTAAAAAAAATATTAATACTCCGCTCCTTTTGGTCACTGCGTGATGTTACATAACCTAAATCTTTCATTTCAGACTAGTGGTTCCTGAGATTTGCGCGTACATCGGAACAAACAAACTCATCAGCATATAGGTGTCGAACTCTTTTAATAGAAAAAAAAATGTCATGGAGATTAAAAGGTCAATGAAGTGAATGTAAATTGAAAATTATCAAACAATATACACGTCATTTGTCATCATCAATTAAAAGTTATCAGCCTCGTGAGTAAGCATGAGATAAAAAAATAATATATGTCCAATACTATTCGATAGGTGTGTAAAACAACGTTACAATTAATAAGTTGATTTTTTTGCGATTTTAACAAGAGTTATATGTTGAGTTATCAACATGCTAATTATGGCTTACCATAAATAGATAATGTTGGTTGTTTGTTATCAAACGAACAACCAACATTTACCATATCTATCATAACCAAATATAATACCTTCTGATACATTAGTATCAGAAGATACGGTAAAATAGGAGATGTGTTCTTTTTAAGGTGTTTACTTAGTGAGTCTCTCTAAGCGAATGCATTAGTGTTGAGTAGGAGATGAAGCGGCACATTTGTCCCGTACATTAGGTCAAAATATAAGAGGGTTACAAAGTTTTAAAATGTATATCAGCTTCGGTGTGAGAGCGGGACGGAGTGCGGTACATGTTACAAAAACACGTCATCCGATCGCGGAACGCGTAACGAGCAAGCGAGATAGAAATATGAGGACGGAGCGTGAATAAAGACAACTCTTGTACTTTGTAAATTCTAGTTCAAACGCATTGAAGAACTTCAGAACGCCTCGCCTCATTTGAAATGGGACATTGTACTGACTCAGTACAAAACAGAGGCTCCTTTTACAAAATCTTTTTCAACTCATGTGCTATCCGACACTAAATGAAATCTTTTATTTCTTTTTTCAACAAATTTAAAAAGAAAGTATTTAATATCGAGATAGTTTCAATAGTATTTTTTATAGAAATCGATCTAATAATTCTCTATGTTTCCATTGAATCGAATTAATGACAAAAAAACATAATACGACATTTCAAGGCATTTGAAGTCGGTTTTTCTGTGAAAATGTACGAGCGGTCATTTTTTTAAGTGCTCATTTAAAGATCAAAGTGTTATGTTACAAGGGCGTTTAACAAAGATAAATAGCACAAAGACAAACGCCCAGATACAAGACAAATTTTTGTAGGTGGTTCAAATATTTGCTCCGTGTGGGAATCGAACCCACGACCTGCTATGCCGCATCCAATGTCTTAGCAACTGCGCCAACCGGTCATATGTAACACATATTACATAGAATAAAAATAATTTAAAATTGAAAATATTTGACAGCTCACCTTATTCTGAAGACGGAGAGTCTGTAGTTGATGTAGTTCCACAAAGCGCCCAATACGCCTCCCACTGCACCGAATAGCATGAAGACCGGCAGCTCATAGAACTGGAAGGGGAAGGGTTCCATCTTGCCCAAGTTCAGAAGACCTGCAAGGAAGACATTCTTAATGTATATCTAACATTATACATGTGTAAGGTTATATATTTATTTTATAAAGCTTAATTGTAAATCTTTAGAAATCTTAAAGCCCTCAAGCATTCTCTACTAGTCGCCCTGTGGAGTGGTGAGATTTTCCAGGTAGGATTAACAAAATGAAATAAAAGATTTAAACAAAAACATATAACCTTAAAAAGGTGTATGATTATAAATAAATTAATATACATTTTCCTTGATAAATAGATGGACGGGCACAGAAATATATTAAAAAATAAATATACAAATACATATATACATAGGATACATGTCAGCGGTGATTAAAATGAAAAATCAATCAATATGTGATCCTTCCAAAAATGCTCTCGGAAATGTTGTTTAAAGAAATACTTGTTTGTCGCTTTTTTATGTCGTCGAGCAAGGAATTCCACAGGAAAGCAGCTTATATCGTATATATATATTGGTGAGTGACCTATGATATTAAATGGGAGCACTCGGTACTTGAATGTCATCATATTTATGTAATAAACTGGCATAATTTTCTAACAAATTTTCAAATAAACGGGTAAAGCGTGGACACGATGCTGGCGGCGAACAGATGGCTACCTGGCACAGTTCACTGACCCGACAACGGCGCGACTCGCGCCTTGTCCTCTGGGATGGTGGCCGCTACATGATGGCTTTCGTGAACAATAACTTAACTTTCGATTACGCTTACTCAGTGGTCAATAAATATTATCTTTGAATATTACATTTACATTTTATAAAAAAAAATATATGAATTGATATGGAAAAAAGTTAGCACACGATAGTTTATCACTTAGATTAGCATATATGACAAACTTTGAATCTAAGTGATGAAAAAATCAGGCATATAAAACCGTGGGAAGCAGCTACAATTGTTATAAAATTATGAGAAATGTTGTGCCTTATTTTATTTTTTCTATAGGCAGAGTGACATTTATTGCATGGATTCTCGTTATACAGAATTTACTGGTGAGTCACCTTGAATATTTTTACATTATCCAAAAAACTTTTCAAGTAACTTTTTACATTATCCACAAAAAATATATCAAAATAACTTACCCGGGTAACTTAACTCTCCTGGGTGGCCATGGTAGGCTGAGAGAGCAAAATTCAACGTAAAAGTTGACACGACAGTTCCAAAGAACGTCCTCCATGTCAAGGCCTGGTTCCAGAAACTAGTGCCTTCTTCCAATGAAAAAAGTACACCACCTTAAAAAAATGAACTATGTTGAGAACTATACAAATATATACACATTTTTTTTTTATCTGAAAGTATATACATTTAGATTGGTCCCATCAAATTTTCAGTATTTCACTTTAGTACTTTATTTTTTAATAAAATAAACTAAAAAAATATGTCTAGAAAGTACACTTTTAAAGCTTTGATAGTCGTTCTATATAATTTTCTTTAAATAATCTTGTTAAATAAATTTACAATATTCTAATTTACCAATAGGAGCTCCAAATGCAGCTGAAACACCAGCAGCCGCTCCGGCAGATACAAAATCCCGTTTCTCATGGTCCTCGCGAAAGTATTGGAATATCTTGAAGTCCTTGTTGAATGTCGTACTCTTCCCTTGAGAGATGCCCGCTGCAACCACTGAGCCGCTGTGTATCATTGGGCCTTCCTGAAATTAAAAAGTTAAATGATTTCCTTCTACAAGATTTTGTAAAAAATTAAACAAGCTGCATGAGAAGATACAGTTCCTTAATTCATTATATAGGTTGATTAGTAAATCAATGTGGGGATCATATATGACGAATTAAAATGTAATTAAAAGTAAATATTAATTTACTTCTGCATAAACATAGTTGAGAAAAATAAAAAATTACATAAGGCACGTTTATCCTAGCGGACGTGGGGCGGCCGGGTGTGAGGCGGAAGTAAATATATACAAGGTACTAGGGAGAGTCATTTTCGATACTCGAGGATGTTGTATGTGAGAAACTAAAGGTAAATTAATGATTGCGCAATTTATGTTCGTTCTAGCGGATATGGCGCGGCCGGGGGTGAGGCAGAGGGCGAGGGGTCGAGCTGATCAGATACCGTGGCTTGCCACTGTATTTCATTGAATTATTGTAGTTTGGTCGAAAATTACTGCCCTAATTTTATTACATAAATATGATGACAATCAAGTACCAAGTGTTCTCCTTACATGTTGTTGGTGACCCACAAATCACTGTTTATCACATTGTCATAGTATATCATAATGCATTAGACAAACAGTTTCAGGAAATGCAAAATACACTTTAGGTTCTATATTATTATGACTTATAAAATAATTGTATCAGAGATGCCTTCTCCATTGCTTGTATTAAATTGAAAATTTTTACTATAATTTTTAAGATCGATTTTACATTTTTCCAAGATATTTCCCCTCTTCCCCTTGTAAATCTAAACAACCATTTAGTAGTTACTTTTGAATGATACCTTTTATACAAAAATGTTTATCTGTAAACAATTGTGATATTTATTAATTATGCTTACCTTGCCACCTGCTAAACCTCCCACTACAGCAGTAATTACACCGACTGCCTTGACTACCAATGTCTTTATCCGCACTACTCTTGGCACTTTTACACCATTTAAATAACATTTTACTTGGGGAATTCCACTGCCTGCAGCTACTGGCTAGGAAAAAGAGTATTTAATTTCAGGTTACTATATTTTAATAATTAAAAAAGTAAGAAAAATTAATGCATGAATCTTTATTGGATCAATATTCAAATATTAAATTATTTTAAAACTCAATAACAAAAGGAACTAGCCACTTATCAAAAATTATGTTTAAACATAGCTCATGATAATGAAAGTAAATAGATCTGTCTGTAAAATATTTTATTTCAGACACCCTAATATTAGTTCATTATCTTGTTATGTCTAGCTCATAAAAGCTAGGAAAGTTATAGTAACTACATTTAATAAAAACAAAAATAAAATTATCTTACCTCAATATAAGCTACCAGTACAGATCCGAAAAATACTATACATATATTTGTCAACACCCACAGCAGATATGGTATATATAGTCTGTCTTCAAGAACATATCTGTCAACAGCTGTATAAAGCAGATCAGAAAATTATATAAAAAGTTAGAACATTGAATAATGTGTTTAAATGTTAACTTTTAGGTAACTTATAGTTATTGAGGTGAATAAGACCAATATATGTGTATACTATATTGTTTTTAAGATTTGCAATTTTTACAAAACAAATTATTACAAAATGGTATAAGAAAAATTACTCAAGTTAGACATGGACTAGAAATAAGTATATACGGAGCCATAGGAATAGTAATGTTTTTTTTATTATTTACAATTTTTAATCTAATGATTTCTTGATATCTTACCAAATCTTCTGATGAACTGACATGTTAAGTCAGCATAAATTCATAGCTATTATGACATTATAATGTACATTTTTTTTTATATATAGATAAATAATATTTTATTACCCTGCACTTTCTCTACTTGTTAAAAATCATAAGTTGACTAATAATATAAAAGGATACATTTTTTCAATTGCTTATATTTGATTCCTGAGAACTCTTCTATGCAAATGTCAATAGTGAAGGCCAAGAGAGCTGTTATAACCCCAATTTGTAAAATTATGAACCAGCGAGCTATATCCTTCCATATTATAAAAGGGTAGCCTCTCTTTCTTTCTTCATCAAGCAGCAAATGGTTTTCACAAGTGTCATAGTCCAAACTCTGAGAGATATTAATAAGTTGTTATTACAGAAAAATTAATCATAAGCAATAAAATTATTTTTAAGTGTAACTGTACCTCATATTTTGCCGAAAGGATATTTAGTGAGCCCGGTTCAAATTTTTGTACTGGATGTCTTCTTCTAACTCCATGACTTCCTTGTATCTCTTCATCATCAGATGGCTACATAAAAAGTATTATTTCATATGGCGCATTATTTATAGTATATTTAATGGTAATTTTATTCTTATATTCATGAATAGTGGATATGTAGCAAGTAAGTAATATGAATCATTAAAATACCTGATTAGTAACTGATCTATTCAGCTGTGTGTAATTTGATGTGCTCGCTTCTTCATCGTTTATTAGCTGCGCAGTATCAGATGTAGTGACGCTTATTGTTTCCTCCGCAAGATTAGACCGAAAATCACTGCTCATTGTGTAAAAAAAAATATTTAAACTTATTTATTTATTATTTAAACTTTCATAATTTTCAAAAATACATTATATAATTAAAAACTGTGGTAGAAATAAACACTCAAGGCACAAATATTTAAAAGTTAAACCATAACTATATTTTAAACAGCATATTTCAATCTATTATTTCTATTGTTCATCTAACAAATCAACATGATAGCACAACAACATGGGTACGTCAGTAATGTAATATTATGACATTTGGATTGAAATAATTTTCAGATTTGGGCGCATTCAATAACGTTTTGTGTGCAGCTATAACAATACTCGGTGTTCAAGGCTTAACACGATCTTGAATTTAAATTCATTGTATTAATGTTGTTATTAATTATTTAAAATATATAATTATTTTTATTATTTAAATTATAAAAGTTAATAAATTAAAAAATTGTAGGTCTACAGCAGTTTGATGTTATTGTTCCTATTTCACTATGCAGCGCTACACTATTCAGAACGATTTTGTAGCTCTACAGCTGCTTGTAAAGCATTTTAGAATAATCAAAAGATGTAAAGTTTTTAAATAGAGAATACTTCAATTCATTTAAAAGTAATATTTTATAAGGCTTTGACTTAAACTATATATTATATTCTCATCTGTTTGTGACGCGGTAAATTATTAATTATATCTTAAAAAGATTAATCAGAATTTTCCACTTTTATCACATTAATAAATTCTAGAAAGTTCTTTCTTTGATTAAAATTTTAAAACTAAATGGTTGAAAAGATCTTTAAAATGTGTACCATTTTTATACTTTTTCTTTTACTTTTTATAATTTATTCTGCTAATATTTATTAATACCCCGTATTAATAACAACGTTATTTATATATCTAAGTTAGAAGCTTCGTCAAATTCTTAATTGAATCTATATTCTTTCTAAAATGCGGAAAAGTAATGAAATATAAAGTAAAAATCTTAATATTTAGATAACTGATAGCAGAAATCACTTCTTGTCAATGTTATCATTTTATCAGTATGTCAACTTGATGAACACTAGCGCCACGACCACGCGCATACACGCGCATTAATCAACGTACCGTAAACAATGGGGTGTTTCTATGTGTGTGTAGCTTGCTCGTTCGTTTGGTTGACAATCGCGATGTGATGTATTCTACACCATCGCATGCTGAGTTATATTTTCATCAAACATTTAAATTTTTATATTAGTTACAACATTAATTTCTAAATGTTTTCTTTCGTTGTGATCACGTTTCTCTATTTTGATTTCTAAATATGTGTAATTTGCCGCCGAAGTTCCATTCAGTGTGTCGCCTTTGTTTATCATTCTGTGGCGATAATTGCAGTGATGTTAAACTTCCAATATTCGATCGTGATAAGGATAAATCATGTCTCTCTGAGATGATAATGACATATTTATCAATAATGGTAATACATTACATGGTTTTTTATGTGTGAGCACTGAGATGATGCCGTTTTCTCATGTGAAAGTTTAGTCTAAGCGTAAGAGATTGTGGATACTGATAAGCGCCATTAACTTTCTCGCGGGTGTTGGGTATTTTCGCATTGTGATATCATATTACGGCCCACGCGTCGAGTGCTCGAGCGTATGACTAATGTCGTTCGTGGAAGTGATAGGCGAGGCGGGTGGCGGCCGCTGTATCAGCCGCGCTGATAACAAAGGAGCGCGCTGAGATCTCCATGTTCGCAGGCTCCTCTCGCCGCCCGCCCGCCCCCCGCCTTACGAACACTCCCTGCACTCTGCATATGCTCATTTCAACCACATACTCCCTGCTATTTTCAGAATCAATATTCTCTAAATTTAGACACATTTTAATGTGGGGGACTGCACTCATACTGTGTTATCTTGAACCTGACTTGAATGTCTCATGAATAAACAGGAATAGAAAAATATTTTCATGTTGTTTATTATCAGATTAGCTGGTAATGACTCATCATCTATGATTATACTTGCAAAAGGTCACTGGCCACATCATCTCAGCTAATGACTGATATATTGTGAAACAAATGTATGCATTGTACTTATATGTGATGTTATTTTTAGGTATCACCATCAGATATGCTGCCACAGGTGGTATGTGGAAGTTGTGCCCACAAACTTGATGAATTTCACACATTCAGAGAATTAACACACAAATCAGAAAGGCTTCTAGAACAGTTTCTTCAGTATGCAAATTCACTTTCTGGGCCAAGAGAGGTGAGTGAAATGAAACAACATGACAAATTGCATTTTTATTCTTATCACTATCCAATAATATGTTAACAATTTATATTATTACTTTTATCTAGTCAATACTATCGGTGTAATTTACACAAACTTTTATTGAAATGTTATAAAACATATAATACACTTATCAAGCAAAGCTTGAGTCATTGTGTAGATTAATGTAGCGGATTGGCTGGCTTCTCACTTTTTTATTGAGTGCCTTGATTTTATTTACAAGCAACCCTATTACCATGCCAATGCAAACAATTGTGGCAACACCCAAGATGCTCCAGAGTATATGTTTCACCCTCAAATTTGAGAAAGAGAAACCTCTTTTCGGAACAAATGTTGTGTCAAATGTGGGACAGAAGGCCATCGATATGTTTGTGATATATGATCCAGCCAATTTCATTGGCGCTGCACAGCTGAAAATAAAATAATTGGGTTTAACAATATAAATAATATAATAATTTTGTATCTTAGTGATACAAACACCTAACATTTTGAAGTGTTGTATAGTATTTATTGTTTTTCATGTTGTTTATTTGAAAAATTTATTTAATGGATATAAATAATAAATATATTCATAATAGTTTTTTGATACAATTTTATATTATTGTCTTTTCTGTTACAATTATTATACTTCAAGTGTACACTAATAATTATCTATTCTCATTTTTGATTTATAATATATCACTATTTAGGCAAACTATGTTAACTAAAAAAGAAGTTAATGAGATACTATTATTAACATTTTTTAACTTACTATGGTACATCACCATCTTTGAATTTAGTCCCGGCTTTTTGTGTTGTGACAATGTTTCCTAGATCACAATTGCATAGCCAATTGTTTCCAGTCATTCCCAATACCTCCAATTTATCCCATGGCATTAAGTCTGTAGATAGTTCGCTCAAATTGTTATCGTCCAAATATACCTGTAATAATTATATGTTAACATATGTTATAGGATGTTATTATATTTCTAGCATGTTTCCCATTGAGATTTTTATGCCAATTCTTCAAAAGTCAGTGCATTTCTATCTGTACCAGTGGTAGTATTCTTGACTATCAATAAGCAAGTGTTGTCACTTCAATTTTGAATAAAGAAAAATTTTATTTTATAACAATCCCTGTGAAGGTTATAAGGAGGTTGTGCACCATTAAGAGTCATAGTATAATTTGACAAAAGAACTTGCTTTTATGCATGCATAGTTTTAGGTCTTGTTTTCTACATACAATTTTAAAGTTTAGGTTTTAAGAATGTAGCAGGATGTTTTATTACTCATATTTCTATTTTTGTACCCATTATTGTCCTCATTTTGAGATAAATTTTGCAACAAATCAATTGAATATCCGAATATGCATGAAATGATTAATCAGGCGACCCAGTTGTGAAGCTGTCATGTAAGCATTCCAAAGTGGGGCAATTCAAATTGCACATGTAATAATGATTACATTGTGTGATTGCAAGATAAACTAGCAAATTGATGGTAACACAATTTTGTTCATTACAATTATCAACTCGATTGTAATATAAGTTTTATCGAGATTTACGGTTTAGATAAAACTATCAACATATGTTAAATATACTGACAAACCACATTTTATTGCAGTAGTTAATAATATTTGTTTAATCTAATATATATATACATATTATTTAGTATCTTTCATACAAACTCCAAGTTTACCAAATCTTACAAACATCTGATTACAGTATATACAAACGGAAAGAAAGAATGGTTTTTTGTCATGAATTATGAAACTTTATTATTTATTAAAAAGCTGATGTAATATAGTATACATATGTAATGTGTACTATATTACATCAGCTTTTTTTAATGCTTTATTTTGTTTGTGTATGTACATAATTATTTTCAACACAAATAAAAACATGGTTGAATTGAGAACTTTTTCCTATTTTAAAGTTGGTAGGATTTTTTTTTGTCAAAAAAAATTATTCCTTAATCCTTATTATAAGACTTACGTCTTGTGTAACAACGCCCTTTTATATACATAAATTGCACAAAGACATACCCGGATTAGAGAAAAATATTTGCTCCGGGTGGGAATCAAACCCACGAAGCTGTCAACGTCTTAACCACTGCGCCAATCGGTCATCGAATATAATGTGATATGCATTTAGGGTCATGGAGTTAAAATGTTTTAAATTATTATATCAATACGTTAATTCGCAAACTGGCTAACTCTATTCCAATAATTTTACCATGGAAACCATAGAACATTGTAACATTTAAAAAAAAAATAAACCATTGCATAGAGAAACAGACAAGTTTTCATGAAACTGTTTATTGAAAGAATTTTGATGACATTAGATTTAAATTTTTTGCAAATCATGTCTTTGACAGCTTCACTTTGACAAAAGTGTAGTTATCTGGTTTGCGAACTAAGGTATTAGGTATTATTTTCGTACGACAAGTCATACATTATTACCTCTTTCAACGTCCATTTGTCCTTCAAAGTCCGGAAAGCATTATGGCTGATGTATCTCAGATTGTCGTTGTGACATAGATGGAGTACACGCAACTTTGTCAATGGCGTGAATGTTCCTCTTTTAACCTCTTCTAAATATTCATTTTCGCCCACCTCCAATTGCACCAGATTTGACAGGCCTGCAAAAATATTTTTTATAAACAACCAAAATAGAAAATACATAGCTTCTTAACGTAAACCTCTTCGTTACGTAACGCGTTACGACGCCAGCCTGTTTAGCTTCCCTTTCTCGCATGCATACGGCAGCGGTAGGCCGGCTGCTGCTCTCTCACTCTAACCCACAGCGCTAGCCGTATTTCGGACAGTCCTAGTTTAATAATAGTATAATTCAACTTGGATTAGTTTAAATTATCACTTCTGTCGGGTGTTCCGACACGCACACGTTTTTTTATAATAAATTTACATGAAAAAATTATATACAAATAGGATATTTCCAGACTTATTATGATGTCATTGAAATTGAAAGAACAGGCCCGTTTTACCTAAAATTTGGCAGTTTCTCTTTTCGTGATATAGACGCAAATTAAGGAGAGGAAAATAGAGTTCCATACCATTTTTTTTAAATTCTTGTAACTCGTTATCAGCTTCTGGTAATTTTTACACATTGATACAATGGCAACTGAAATATGCATTCCCTGAAAATTTTAAATGTCTACCTATTACGAAATATATGATACAGTTCACTTGTAGACAGACTAACGGACTGACGGACACCGGAGTTTTAGAGATAGGGTTCTTTTGGCTACCCTTTTGGTATGGAACCCTAAAAATCTCCCGGTCGAAGCCACGGAAGGTAGTAGTCATATATGTCCATAATTTTTGGTAATGATTTTAAGATAATGAAGAAGCGATTTGTCAAAAGTATAAAATAAATTTAATTTATTTTAAAAAGTACTCGAATTTAATATGAATTTAATAACCTATTTTGTATTTACGCACTTTGGTTTAGAAATCGAACTTAATTATTAATCTTAAGAAGTTTTTCTTTTATTCCTTATTCTTGTGTACGCATCTATAACATAATTCCACAGACACTATTAAGTTTACCTTTTGAGAAATTTAAATGTAAAATTAAAAATACTCTTTTAAGTAAAGCTTACTACAGCATCGCTGAATATTTTGATGACACAAATGTGTGGTCATAGTACTGTTGTTACTCTTACGTAGGTTTAAGAGCTGATTGTATACATAAAATTGTAACCCAACATCATTTTTAAAGGGCAACTGCTGAGTTTCTCGCCAGCTCTTCTCAGTAGAATCTGCTTTCCGAGCTGGCAGTAGCTTATAATGAACGAAT
>JAOCPS010000002.1:1125929-1136287 GCA_025505425.1 Graphium colonna | reverse complement strand
ACATTTCTGTAATAGCAAATATTCTAATGGAATCAACATCAATTACTGTTGAATTCTGAACATTAGATTTGACTTGAACACGCATAGGTAGAAATTACAGTCTCGTATCCTCAGATCAGAGAATAATTTTTATTATTATTCTCTAATCTGAGCTCATATCTTCATTATCTCTTATCTTTCTTTTCCTATAACTAGATGTTCTTGTACATTAATTGTTAAATTCTAAATATTTTAATACCCTGGAATTCAAAGGCGGAGGTTCTCAATCCGAATGTTATTTTTGGTATGTTCGCGGATATCTTTTTTATTAATGAATCGACTTTAAAAAATCTTTTTTATCTTAAATAATGCACTTCCGAAACGGTCCCGTAAAATGTTTTAAATATCGGTCCTACTCGTATAGTTGTTTTGTTTTTTAATTTAAATGACATAAAATAAGGTTTTTATAATCACGTGTAAAAATAATATAGCCATTATTTGTGTAATCGAATACAAAGTTCTTTAGTTTATTTCAATGAAATTACATTAAATAAATTACATAAGTCGTATAATTGTAGAATATTAATCCTTTACCATAAAACATTTACATCCTTGAGTTATGTCTTTTTTGTGTTTGATTATTTTTTTTAACATTCATTGCAAGTGAAAAATGTATTGGATTCAAAACAAATGTTTTTTTTATTCTGTATTATAACAGACAATAAAGTACTAAATAAAAAAAAAGAATATATAAACGTAAAATAGGGGCACATTTAGTTCCAAAATTTCGTTCAGTTTTATACCACCTTTGTTAAAAAAAAATAAGTATAGTTGTAGGCAAAAATAAATTTTAAACACACAAAGATCTGTCGACAAGTTCTTAACGTACCATCATTAGCTTCAGTGTACTCAAAATGGATTTGTTTTTAAAAATTTTTAAAATATACACAAAATATCTGATAATGGCAATGATCATTTTCGTGAGTATTTTTTTTTTATTAAATGTACCTACCACATTTTTTCACCACGCCCCGGGTTGACTGGGAGAGAATGACAAATGGGATTAAGTCCGCCCATTGTACTCTTTTTTTTAAAGTGTTTACATAATCAAAAACCCCTACTCCTCGCGGCATAGTGCCAAGGACGCTGGCTGCATTTCCTCGCTGAATGGTTATACTTAACCTTTGGGCGAGTAAAGAACCAGCTCTCTTGTCGATAGTCACAACATTAATTTTATGAAATAGCTATTTAAAAAATTTATTGGTCCTTGGACCCCACGGATCTAATGTCTCCATAGCAAGTGGCACAAATAGGTAGTCCGCACTGATAGACTCATAATAAATAAATGCATATCGATACCTGAATTCACAAACCACATAACTCCATTTTTGTCAAAAACAGAAGTCGTAAAGACTCGATTTGCAACAGTTTAAAATCTAATGTTATCACAATTCTTTGAATAAATAGTTATTAGAAAGCCTGTCTGGTTTCCCTACACGGTGAATTTGATTTTTTTTAATATTTAGTTTGAAAAATATTACAATTTTTATGATTCCTCTGACAAAATTACTTAGTTATCGATGAGTGATTAGGTAATGTATTAACAATAAAATTGTCAAAGCATACTCTCGTATAAAATAAAGGACAAAAATGATTTTGATAATTTATTAAGGATGCCATCAAAATAAGTTTATTTCCAAAGAAAATTACAAAAACCGATTTCAAACGCCTTAGTTAGTTTCGTGACGTATTTGTTTCATTATTTTTATTCTAAAAACAAATTACTGAACCGATTTTTCTGAAACTTTTATACAAACATCTCGAAAGTATAGGATATACTTTATGTAGAACAGATTTTTTTGAATGAAAAAAAAGTTTTTTTCAATTTTTTCAGACGTATTCACGCGTATCCCCGCCATTCGCTAACCGATTTTGAAAAATCTTTTTTTTATTCACCTGAAATGGTATATTTTCGAAATGGTTCCGTATTTTTTTCTGAAAAATTGATTTAGTAATCTTTTTTAAAATATAATTTAACTTGTGTCCAAAGTACCTACATGTTTAATGCGCTTGAAGTCGGTTTTTGTAATTTTCTATAATAATAATCTTATAATCTAACATAATATAACTTAGCATATATTATAAACTATAAAAGTATCTAATAGACAATAAAATAACTGTCAGACAATTGATGTCTATGACTAAAAAAAATATATAGAGAGCAAAAAATGAGAGCGAAATCCGGGGAATCCCGGAAGATAATGTATAAAAAGTAACTATTTATTTTTAACGGACTTTAAAAAACGAGGAGGTTCTAAATTCGACAATTTGTTTTTGTTTCTTTTTGTATGTATGTTTGTTGATTACTCCGCAAATTATGGACCGATTTTCAAACATCTTTTTTACTTTTATATAATTTTCATGAAAATCGGTCTAACAGTTTCTTTTTTAAATAAACTAACCTAAAAAATTGTTTTACGAGCTTTCACTTGTAAGGCGTTTTGAGACTTTTTGGTGTTTTCTATAAAAATAATTATTACATCCGGGGCTGGTTTTATTATTAAAGATATTTAGATAAAATAATAAACGCCGGCCGTATTCAAATTCAAAATATCTGTATTCACATAGACGCTTACGCGTTCTTATGAAACGTCAAAATTTTACATTAGTATGATGTCAATGTTCGTGATGAAGCTACCGCCAGCTCGGAAGGCAGATTCTGCTGAGAAGAGCGGGCGAGAAACTCGGCAGTTGCTCTTTTAAAATAATTTGCATTACGATTATCTGACCTAAGGAAATATCAACAGCATTAATCCCACACGTTTAAGTCGGCAAAGTATTCTGCGACGGTATAATAGGTTTATTATTACTCATGGGTACGCCATAGTTTATGGACAACTCGTCCATTAAAATGGTATCGGTATTTTATGTTACGGTATTGGGCGGACAAGCGGCTCAACCTGATGGTAAGCTATCTCCTGGACTCCCGCAACACCAGAGGACTTACAAGTGCGATGCCGGCCTTTAAGGTAGGCCTTTTCTCTCCTCGGCTCCTTTCTTGAAGGTCGAAGAAAAAGTTGGCAACACACTTGCATTTCTTCTGGTGCTGTAGGCGTGTAATGGTACAGTAATTACATAACATCAGATGAACCGTCTGCTCGTTTGTCAACTTAATGCTTTAAAAAAATATTATCTGTAAAGTCCGTTTACAAACGATAATGGTACGTGATAACGTCATAAGAAAACAATGATAAACAATCGTGCCTCTCTATCGCTCCGCGCTCTCGCTTGCACACTCAACGTAACGTGACAATGACTGCTGCAAGCACGAAAAAATTAGTCGTGCTTTTTCGTGCTTGCAGCCGGCTTCATCGATCTATAAGGTGTGATTACGTCAAAATAAAAATCTATATATAGTTCTAAACTATATCTAATATACACTCCCGCTTTCACAGTAACCTGAATATAACAAATCACAGCAAAACAGATATTATTAAAACACATTCGTCCAGAGCATACTCGAAAATGGCACGCGGTTGGAAATAGCGCGTGGCACTTACACGTACAAAAAGGCGGCAAAACAATACTTCCGTTTGAGAACGAGGGACTTCCCCGTCAAAAGTGTCATTCAAAGTCCTCTCCAATCAGGAGAACCGGAAGTACACTTGCATATATAGAGTGCATTTGTATGGAAGCGAGCTAGCCGCGCGAACAATTGTATCGTAATAAAAGTTTGTTATAATAATCCACGAATTTTAATTTAAATTCGCGTTGGGCCAGACAATGAGAGACACGGCGCTACGCACGGAATGACTTACCTACAGAAATCAGGCGTACTGAAACTTTAACCACATTTAATAGACTTGCAAAAGATTAGTACTTGTCGCTTTAAAGTTTTTATCCATTTACATTTCATTTAACATTTCAGTGTATTCGTATGTATATATAATATGTATGTATTTGTGTAATTTTATTTATTTTGTCTATGTATTTCGATAAATAAATTATTTTTATATTATATTAGTAAAGTTACCCACGCCCTAACAGATTTTAACTGTTTGCGATTTCCTTCCTATCCAAAGGTTGCGTGGAAGAGATCGCTCTAAGTAATAGGGCCACCCTTTGTACTACCAAATTTAAGATATTTTTATATGTAATATGTTTTGTATTTCTTGGTATGTACAATAAAATATTTATTGATTGCGTGTTTAAATACTTTCTATGTTGTTTGACAACCGATTGGTGCAATGGCCAAGACGCTGGCTGCGACGTCGCAAGTCGTGGGTTCGATTCCCACCAAATGTAAATGTGCAGATAGCAGTATTTTTAAAAAAGTAATAAAATCACGAGTTATATGCCTACCTGATCTTTTCTTTACCACGTGCTCCGCGGGAAAAACATCGTTAAAAACCTGCATATCTAAGAAATGATATTTCTGAGATATGTGAAGTTCGCCAATCCGCACTTGTGCCGCGTAGAGGTAGACTATACCCTGTCTAGAGGCCTTTGCCCAGCAATGGGACATTTAAAATTAGGCTGTTACTACTCATCCTACCTCATTTCAAAAACCTGCAGATTATATCAACACATAGATATTGATTTTGCATATTTAGCTTAATTTTCATCCATGAAACGAAATTATCCTAATAGATTCACGTGTTCACGTTCTTTTTTACTTGTATTGAAGTGTCTTTTAGGCGTTTCCTTAAAATAGTCCAATGTACGGATTTTTATTGCATTAACCATTGTTAGCGCATGTGACACACGACGTAGAATTTGGATTTTAAGCAATTGAAGCGGTTTGAATATATACAAAATCCTATTATTTTTAAGGAAAGGAAGACAAACGAGCAGGGGTTCACCCGATGGTAAGCGAACTCGTCGGCCATAGACACACGCTAGATTCGGAGTCGCAAGTGGGTTGTCAACCTGGGAGATTGGATAGAATAGGTTTATTGGATAGAATGGGATCGGGATCAAGGATTTAGAGGGGAAAGGAGTGGTAAAAGAAATGCCATCCGGCATCCTCAAGTCATGTATACTTAATTTTATGACGATTTTATAAAAGGTGGTTCTACCCCGGGCGAGCGCAGCCGTAAAAGTGCAGCAAAAGCTGTGAAAAGATGTTATGCTCTGCCACTTCCACCAAGTTATTGCTTCCAAATCCAAATCCTTACCCTTGCTCGTTTGTCAGCCTTTCCATAAAAAAAACATTTACATGTGTAGTATAGTTTCAGCAAGTAATTGACTTGCTAAAACTCCATACTATGATATAAAATGTGGACAAATATTATTCATTTGTATAGATTTTTTCTGCGAGTGTTTATTTATAATTAATTGTGGTCTTCTCGTTCCTTCGTAGGTCTGATCATTTTCAAAAAGTCAGGAATTGTTACGAAGATATAAGAATATAAGCAGTGATTAGTCTCCATAACAATTCTCAACAGAATCGGAAACTTATTTGTGCAGACCTAAAGTAACAGCTCTTGATGCAATGACCCCTCGACAGCAGCCTTGGATTTACATTAGGGGCACTCGGAGCTTGGGCCCAGGGCGGCATATTATGAAAGATAACGTAACGAAAAAAATTGCGTTATTGAAAGTGCCTTTTCCGTTTTACACAAGCCTAGATTTTTATTTCTTAAACACTATAAAGAAATTATAACATCGATTTTTATGAAAAGAAAAAATATATACTATGAAAAAAAAATCGCTTTAAATTAAAAAAAAAATAGTAACTTGGCAATAGTCTTCAGAATAAATAGCAATAAACGGTAAATATACATAAAACACATAGTGATAAATCATAGGAATCGGGAACATTATTTGAATTTAGTTTTAATAAGGAGACAGTTTTTATAGTGCCAATGTTAATTCCGGTCCTGCTCGACAAAAAAATAAAGTACGCCTGGCTAATCAGGTGTTCGGATAATCATTATCATTTATTTTATCACGCGATCATCTCATTATCAACTTCTCTCTTCATCTCACTATTTCATTATCAACTTAACGTACGCCACCGCAGAATTCATTTACTACCACTTTTTCTCTGGTTAGTTCTAAATTAGTGATCTAGTAGTTGCTTTTATAAACATTCAACAAGTCCCTAAAACAAGACGTTTATTAAATAAGATATTCCTCAATTTTCTTCAAAGTCAGTAAAAGAAATATTCAATTTGCTATAGTGATTAGGCTCCGACAACTCCAATCCATTGACAATCTCACTTTTCAGGAAATCAGCTGATCAAGTGATCAACTGTCACAAAACCTTAAAAGACGATTATATATACAAAATATTTTATTTATACGATTGTTACCATAAGTACATGCCTAATCAATGACCACATTGAAATAATTTATTATAAGCCCTTTCCAAATAGGACTGTTTAGTAACATTGTTAATATTTCAGGGGAGGAAATGTCAAGAATGTTAACATTGCTTGGGGTTGATTATCTTCAATCTACAGGTGGTATTAGCTATATATAGATATAAAATAAACCAAATTAAACAAATATAGGATTATATTCAGTGAAACATTCAAATCCAACATAGCAAACATCGGAGACACCTCCCAAATGTTTGCACAAGCCGTGTACACTCGACTCATAAGGGCCACTACAGATGGTTCAAGGGGTAAATCCACTTTTATTCAGTATAGACTATAATCCCATATAATATAATTATATCCGGCGATTAATCTAAGCCGCTATTTCTTCTAACTCATCGCGAAATACCACAAACCGTGTTGTTAATTAAAACAGCGTAACCGACACACAATGTTAACTTTAAACGGGAAAAAATTAAACGAATCGAACAGAGTGATTAGAAATAATAAAACAGATGTAAAAAAAAAACAAAAGGCAGTATCTCACACAATCAAAATGCCATCCATGTTTTTGTTGTTCATGAAAAAAAAAGTAAATGGGGTTTGAAAGAAATGAACATTTTCAAAAACACTCAAAAAATGTCTTAAAACGTCTAAGGCATCTTTACGAAAACTTAGTGTATTTTTTTTTCTTAATTTATTACATCATATATATACATAATTTCGACATAATCATTTTATTAATAACGTAACATTTTTGTGGGCGGTCGAGTAAAAAAATCATCAGTAACACATACGTGTTCTGCTATTGAGGAAGGCTCTAAGAGAGAATCAACCACAGTGCTCTTCCTTACAAAGTTATGTACCAAGTGCAAGAACTCGAGGGATCTTCATTTTGCCAATTCTATATGCAATCTCCTCTCATATACAAACAATTTGGCAATTCGACAAAAGTAAAACATGTCTATACACAATTGGGTAATAAAAAAAGTGTATTTAAATTATAAGTTAAAACGGAGACATACGAAAGGCCAGGAAGCACAAATCGTTATTGTTTACAAATATTAAGGCAGCAAAGCATATCCCATTATAGAGAATTATGATTACAACAAGTTAAGAAGCTTCCTCCATTTGCTTGTAATAAAATGCCTAAGTCTCTGCTGGTCCCAACTCTGCATTGGGACGAAGAAAATCAGTTATATACAAGTGTTTATCTATTACAATAATAAAAAAATCAGTTACAACACAATCACAAATTATAATGATTTTATATGTAACATTTGATATATTTAGTAAGAATATATATTAAAATGGGTGAAAGAAAAGACAAAATTTTAACACTTCTGGATCCACAAATTTAGAACCTCATCACTGAGGTGGCAAAGGATGTTCAATAAAGAATAATTCTAATCCAAATACAAAACAACAGATAATTAAACTTATTTCAATTTATAAAATATCAAAATTCGAACAAGTTATCTGTTTTGAGAAGCATCCTTGTGACCGCTAAACTATAGGTATATTCTTTGCTGGGACTAAAAAAAATGTGGTTACAAAATAGGACATTCTACTTTACAAAAAATAGGAATTAATGCTTGATGTTCTATTTTAGTCAGCTTTAGAAAGCTACGTACAAACGTGTCACTATACAGAGTAATAAAAACAGAGTTGTAAATGCTGTAAGCGATGATGCGAAAAACGAAAAAAGCAAACTCTGTTCGTGAGATAAGACTACATCATTGATAATAAACTTCCAAAGTTTCGATTAAGAGACTAAAATATAACAAACAAAACTCCTAACTTATTGTTATTATGTAATTGAAAAAACAATCATATTTTACTTTATACTTTTCTCCAAATTTTGCAAGTAGATTACAATGGATGCAAGCTTACAAAAATTCAATACTTCTTTCATTTCATATTTATTTTGGACATATTCCCTATTAAATGCTCCATTTTGCCGAATCACCAAAATCGACAGTCGATTGAGATGGGAAATAGTTTTCCTAACAATTGGCACAACAAGATAACAAAATATCTGCCCAAGCGACCATTCTCAAAACGATGCAAATCAGAGTGCAACATATATGAATATGCTAAGAATCAAAACCCAAGGGGATATTTATAGTAACATATAATTGGTTGTTTCTTCTCATGTATTGTTTAAAAAGAACGAAAATAAATAATATAAATTAGAGATGAAGGATATCAGACAGAGTGTGTATCTACTAGAACGTAATTCTATGAACGAATGGAGAGAGTACAGTGGGAGGAGAGTGGACTTTGTATCAGCGTTGTACATTGCGTGTTAATAAGGCTATGCGCGGACGGGGCGTGGACACGTTGACAAGTGGTGGATACATTGACAAGTCGCTGAAATCTTGCGTTTCTATGTAATGTTCTCTGTAATAATATAATCATGTAGAACGCAGCCGGCGCTCTCGGCACCATGCCGCGCGCAGTAGGTTCGTTCGATTACTATAGTAAGGTTAAATATCTAATAATAAATCGCCATCGCGACCACGCCCCGTTCGTTCCTATATGCTAGTGTAGCGACAGGCGTCGTCCGTCCGTCCGTCCGTGGGTGACTGCCCGTAGTCCCATGGCCGGTGGCTCAGTTGTAGATCTTGATGGCCTTCTCCAGGTAGTTGATGCGCGAGCGTTTGGGCGTCTTGTTGATGTGCTCCAGCCCCAGCCACGGCCGCCCCGTCGCGTCTGCAACGGAGGCTTCATATTAACTTTAGTGAGAGCTCCTCTAGGGAATGGAGTCAATACAATACTTATCCTATATACATACCGATTCTATGGCACAATCAACTTTAAAACTATTCAAAAGATTTGTCTCGATAACCTTGCAAAAGTCAAATGAATAATAATGTATAAGATCTATAATTTTACATTTCATATATATAATTCAGTATATACATTTGCAGAAGGTTATATGTAGATAGATACTCACTCGCATTACTGCTCGGCCTGAAGTCCAGAATGTTGATTGTGACCCCTTCACTGATGTAAATCGGTCTGCCATTTGTCACGATGGCGAAATTGTACTGCAAATTGTACATTTATTAATTAGAAAAGAACCATATCACTCTCTCTTCCTAGCCTTGTTTCCAAATTTCTTGGAGCCTGCTTCTAATCCAACCAAATATAGCTGGAAATGGACCTCAGCAACCCCCAAAGAGATAAACTGAATTCGAAGGACGGATTATTTTTCAAGGATATTTTAAGGTACTGGCATCATATAACGACTGCCAAAGGTGTTTTCGACTAATGGGACCGATTTTTTACATACTGAAGCATGATTATCTTTATATTCAAACAATCGGGTAAACCTGCATTACTCTAACCCAACCAAGAAACAAAACCACAAAGTTACTGTTTCCGCGCAGGATTCGAACCCACGACCTCAGGTTTACGAAGCAATGACTGCAGAGGCGGTTTATCTGTACAAACTGCTGATAGAATAAAAAATGTCACCTTTTCCCACTCCTTGTCGGGGATGTCGAGCTTCTTCTGCAGCCGGTCCTTGACGGCCTGGAAGGGCTCCAGGTGCTTGACGCGCGCGTAGAAGGGGATGCCGAAGGTGGCGTACACCTGCTTGTGGAAGTGCGCACACGGCACAAGCGCTTCGTCCTCCTGTACACAAATGTGTGTTGAGCAATTAATGATACAAAGCTTGCTCATCACAGCCGGCACGGTGCGTCCAGAGGAAAGCGGAAGAGGGGGTGGGGGGGAAGCATGTTGTAACTAATAATATAACATAACGACATAAGATAATATTTTTGAATTTGCAGGTTGAGTTCGTCCTTGGGAATCTCCTCTATCCAGTAGAGCCATGAGATAGGTTATTGATATAAGGTTATAATTTCACCTGCAGGTTGAGCTCGTCCTTGGGGATCTCCTCTATCCAGTAGAGCCATGAGATAGGTTATTGATAAAAGGTAATAATTTCACCTGCAGGTTGAGCTCATCCTTGGGGATCTCCTCTATCCAGTAGAGCCATGAGATAGGTTATTGATAAAAGGTAATAATTTCACCTGCAGGTTG
>JAOCPS010000002.1:1100795-1122138 GCA_025505425.1 Graphium colonna | reverse complement strand
CCGGGGCCGAGGAGGTTTTATATCCATATATAGATTATGCTACTCTCTTTTTAATATGCTGTCTGCATGTGTATTTCGGTCGAAAAGGGCCAGAGCTTTGAGTCACATTTCCATTGAAGTAAGGAGAGGAGTTATGTTTGGCATGTGTTTTTTTAACCAACTTCAAAAAAGGTTGACATTGTATGTTCAACTATATATATTTACTTTTTTGTTTTTTTATGTATGTTTTTACAATTTTTCGCGAATTATGGGCAAATTTACATCTTATGTTTCCAAATGTAGAAAAACAAGTACCAAATTATTTTTTTGTCTTTACTCCACTGGACACTGCTTGACTCCCCTACTCTATATATATGTATAAGACCTCCATAGCTGGTGTACGATTGGCTAATATTAATGATATAGGTCTAAATATATACAACCTTTCTAAATATATGTTAATATTATCATACCTTTTTTTAAGTAACAAATGTTTTGCACCATAGTAATGATATTAAAGTACTAAAAACCAAACATTCAGTATCAGCACAATGTGTAGATTTAAGTTCAAAAAATTAATAATTAGTTGTGTATTACGGCATTCTTAAGTTTAATAAGCAAATTTTAATATTGTCACATCACAAAATTAATTCTTTGTCACAAAATAAATTTCTCAGCATTCATGGTCAAAAGTAGATCTGATATGGATGGACAATAAGATCCGTAAAGTTGTTTAATTTGTAATGTCGATTATTCACATATGTCTCAGAAGTAACATTAAAAAATTATGTGTAATATCATTAAGTTTCTTTAATATTTTGTGACTACTAGCAGTTTTCTAATAGCCAAGCAAGAAAACTATAATGTAATTTAAATTAAATTATTCAAATTATTAAATTGTATAGCTTTTAGCAATTTACTTCCATAGCAAGTAATTATATTTAAGTGTTCAGAAAATTAACACACATGAGATATATAGATGTCACTCTTGTTAATATATACAAGTGATTGGCGAGTCACTAATATTAAACGAGAGCACTCGTTACTTAATAGTCATCATGTTTATGTAATAGAATTAAAAATGAAATTAAAAATTTTCCAATAAAATAATGTAATGTGGCGGTGATCAGCTATCGAGTCCGCCTCCACCTTCCATCTCACTTCGGCCACGCCGTCTCTGCTCGTATGAGCATTAATCAATTTTTATTTAATGCATAAATCAATATTTAAAATATATGAAGAATAAAAATATTATTCTTCATATATGGCCCACATATAATGTTTTAATATATTGAAAGTAACTTGCCAGCCACACTGATTACTATAAAACATATATATCCGTTTATACAAACCTCTTAATAAAGCTAGTAAAAAATTGCAATTTTCTATCTAAGTAACTGTGAATCATCAAAGTTATGATATTTTACAATGTTACTGTGAAATGATGTTAAAAGCTATATGTTCAACAATCATGTACCATACCTGAACCAGTAAAGAGAACTATAAATATCATTATTACTAACAAAATTAAGGTTTATTTGCTAAAAACCTATTTAAAATGCTAAATATGTCAAATAATTTTTTTTTAATATATGTCGGATATCAGTGGCGCAGCTAGCATGGGTGTCACCCGGGGCAGTCGTCAGGGTGTCACCCGGGGCAGTCGTCAGAGTGTCACCCGGGGCAGTCGTCAGGGTGTCACCCGGCGCAGTCATCAGGGTGTCACCCCAACACAAAAGTTAACGAAATATGAGTTGAAAACGCAATGGTCGAGTAGTTAAACACGTCCGATAGAGGTTCGGATTTTGATCATCACGTCAGCTACCTCAAAACTCAAATTTTCTCATGTACCGATAAGTATAACTAATCACTGTTCACTGTCTGTACTCTGGAAATCTATTCTTGCCATCCAAATTCCTAAATATTATTTGTTAAGGTAATGCCAGAGATGCAAAACTTATACTTTTCCTTATTATTATGTAGTAGTATGATGGCTGTCTTACTGTGCAAAAAACAGAACCATTGTCAAAATCAACTCACTTAGGTAGCCAAGCTCGACAGATATGGGAAAGAAAAGCGAGCAACAAGGTCTTGACTTTATTTTTTTAACAATTTGTATAGTTTGAATAAAATTACAATGCTTTATTGTGTGTGTTATTATTAAACATGAACGTAAAAGTTTCATGATAGTTTCGTTTTGTAAAAACTAAATGATTAAACCAATTTATCAATTTATTATAGAGATTCTGAGTGATTAAAGGTAAGTTTAACTCAGATTCTCTTCATCCTAGATTTCATAGCCGAAAACACAAAAAATCACATCATTAAAATTAATTTGTTGTGTACTCTGTATATTGTGATCATTTAAAGTCTCTTTAGAGTGATTGTGACCCACAAGAAGGTTTTAATAAATTTTAGCCTAAAATCAAATTTTAGAATTGAAGACTTTCTTTTTAAACATAATTTTTGTGTGTTCAAAATGTTTTATTTCCATGGGTTTTCACTACTTCAGTATTGTTGCTTGCAATTGCTTTCTGAAGTTAAATTAACATGATTAGATTTATGCCTTGGATCACCTTAAAAGTCATGTTTCTATTGATGAGCTTTGGCTGACATCAGTTTGGACCATTAAAATGGTAGTCTTAAAATTTTTAGTTATTTTTTTAAGGCACTGTTTTCTTTTCTTTTGTTTGATAGATAGATTACAGGTTTGTGTGAGTACGATATATTCTGTCAGGTCGAGTGTCCCCCATTCGGAATTCACTGAGGAAATGGAGGACTTCCCCGCCATTAGCTACGCCACTGCAGATATTAATCATATGTATATCATCAAATTTCTTATTTCATGCAAATTTCTTTTTATTTTTAATTTTAACTGAGATTTTATTTGATTTTTCTTGACAAAAGTTACCACTTTATCAAAACATATTTTTAAAGGTTTGAAACTTATTAAACCCCTGTATAATGATAATTTATTTATAATCTAGGTAAAGTCTGACAGAGTAAAACTGATAAATAATACCTTTTCAAGAGGATCATTGTAGTTGCTTATCTTTTCCACAAAGTCGGGCTTGATTTCTTCATATAGGACGAGTGGTGTGTCAGGTGGGAAACCTGTGGATATAATTAAAAATTATATAAAATACAATTATTTCTTCACTAAAATAACTTTTGATATTTATTGTTTGTTTAACATTCACTCATAAATAAAATTTAGATGAAATTTGACCAAAACTTGTTTTGACATTTTATAAAGGTGGTCAGACGCTTTCAATGTTGGAGGACATCTTATGTGAGGGTCCATATATGAAGAAAAAATAATTAACCAGTGAGTAAATTCAATCGAAAGTTGAATATGTAATTAGCAGAAAAGAGTAGAGTAGAGAAACGCGAGAGGCTGCTTCTTCGGGTAAACGAACTACGCCGACGGCCATACCTATATGCTGCCGGCCGACCTACACATCATTTATTTAATAGAAAATTGCATCATAAGTTATGCACCTAATTTTCCTACATAATTATGAGGACAATTGAGTACCGAATGTTGTCCTTTAATAACGTTAGTAAGTGTTACCCAGTCACCTGGTACACCTGAACGATTATTTCATTGAATGGAATAGTAATATACTATTATTGATCATCCTTAATAAACGGTTTTTTTTTTAACTTAATAAAAATTAACTATTGCGTTGACATGAAAGATAGTAGTGATAAAATTATCCATTTTTGATTTTGTAAAAAAATTATAATTTTTCTTAGTCATTGGGTTTTGTTGCTGTTTTGAAAGCGAGATCAAAACACAGTTCAAATTGATTCAACAGATACATTAATCCAAACATATAAAAATATGGCACATATGCACTTATTTGGGTATACACAAGTGCAATAAAATATCTCCTGTGCAGTTGATTGATCTCAGAGTAATTTGACTGCCGTGACAATAATTCGGTCAGAAGGATTTTTACATAAACATTCAATATTGATAATGATATCTTAATATATAATCTTTGATAATTAGATTGTCATTATGAATGGGATAAAACTTTGAAGACGCAGAGATCAAAGTTGAGAGAAGAGCTCTTGGAGGCTAGATATAGGATAAGCTGCAATTATGATCTATAATATGAGAGATCTAAAAAATCTTAACAAATAACTCTATTTAATATATTTATTAAAAAAAAACAAAACCCCCAAGTTTTTTAAAAAAACTGTGACTTAAAAAAATGCAAGTAGTTTGAATAACTTTTGGAAATAATTAAGTACATTTTCACAATTATTTTTAGAAAAATCCATGAGGGGAAACTCGCGCATTTACGTTGTAAGAACATTGTCAAGCTCTGTGGTCAAAATAGAGTTGGAATGGAAAGAGGGCAGTGAAATAAATAAATAGACAAGAAAGCATGGACTTCCATCTAATCACATATTATAGACAAATATTTTACGTCCTTCCTAGCCCTACAGCTCTACACATAGGTCTACCGAAATAAATATTATATAAATCTCTTTAAAAAGCTCACCTGCACGTTTATTGAGTATTGGTATGAGATCGGCCGGCTTGCTAGCTATGGACAAGTAGTGATGTCCACAATAGTGAATCCGCTTCTGTTTTGGATCGTAATACTTGAAGAACAATACTACGTCGTTCTCCTTGTCAAATTGCGGCAAAGTACTAAAACCAGAATCAGGTGGCAACATTTCCAAAAATATGTTCCATGGGTTCATGTTTTCTGAGATATCCGCTACTGTCTTCAGCTGGTCGTTGAAGATGTCCAGGCATGTTGGTCTGCACGTCTGTATAAAAAACATTGAATTACATCAATATGGAAAAATATGTGATAGAAGATATATTATAATAGTTTGTATATTGATACTGCGGGTTTCTAAAACAAATGGGTGAATAGATGACTCAATTTAATTATTCATTTAAAGTTGTTGCATAAAACGAAAGAAAAGAAGTTGTAGGAAGGTGATCTTGATAAGGATAAGTTTAGCAATGAAAATACATTTTTTAATATGTAGATCACAAAATGGAAATTTCAAAATCACACTATTTAAAATATTAAGAAAAAACTATTTATAACTTTTATTAGCAATAATAACACTTCTACATATACATTAGAAACAACAGGTCTTTAACTAAGCTGAGCTAATATCTCGGGATCCTGGCAGGACGTATTTATGTAAGTAAGGAATTATTAAAAATTCACCATGTTAAAATTCAATCCTGCAATTTAATTAAAACAAAAACTAAATTTTTAAATTTAGCGTCAATAGCCTAATTAAGGATTAAGGATACCGACATTAGACCACGAGGTCCAGGGTTCGAATCCCACCATTGGACAATTGTCGTGAACTATAAGTCAACACAAGCCTAGAGATTAGTTGAAATGGTTAAGAAATATTAATAAAAAAAAACAAATAATTGGCTAATATTAAAAAAAAATATATTACACTAACCAAATTTGAGCGTGCGCTGAAAGGCCACGGGCGTATATGCTTCAGAGGGTACTTAAAGTTCTCGGCAAGCATATCCATCAGCTCTGCAACGGTGGCCTGCTTTCTAACGCGAAACACTCTGTAATGGGCTCTTTCTGGATCGTACAAATCATTGCCTTGGTGTCCGTCAAACGCTTCTTCTAATACAACATTAACATTCATGTACAGATGAGCTTCATTCCGCTCCTTGCGGCGAATCTGAAAATATTTGTAAAAAATTTACTATATCAAAATATATCACTGTTGTAAGGGGCAGTCACGGAAAATGATTTATTATTAAACTATTAAAAAATCCTTATTAATTTTGTCACAAAAAGACAATATCCATTGTTACATGGAATACTGTACCAAGTTGCAACTTTTTTTTGGAGACTAGAATTATTACATTAACTTCTACAAAAGTTGTTTTCGTAAAGAAAACCCGGATTTTGGAGATATTTTGGAGATTTGATAGAATTGAAAAATGAATTCTACAAAAATAGTTTTTGTAGAATTGATTTTTCAAGCAGATTGCTTTCTACTTTTATGACAGATTGTCATGAAGGTAACGCAAAATTCATACTTTTGTACTTTAGATAAAAAAAATTAAATCCATTAACCCTTAGCACTCCATACCTTTTTGTAACACTGGTTACTAAAAAATGGGTTAAAATTATTCAATGTAACAGTAGAGACTGAACATGCTTTATCTACTGATAAGAATTGTCGACGATTCCGGAATAATTGGGCATTTTGCTAAAAACATTCCGCTCTGTAGCGGAGCCTACCAAGTTGCAAAACAAATGGCTAATGACTAATAAATTATGAAAATAATTACTATATGATTTTGGTCTTGATGCATAAGACTTTTTGGTACTGCTTTTGAGCATTGTTCTTTATTTATCTCAATGGCAATGAGACATAAGTATAAATACTTTACTGCTTTTATCAACAATAACGGAATATTTCTTTTACATCCTATTTGATATCTTGAAAAACCAAAATTGCATAAAATTAAACTTACCGTTTCAATTCTCTTTTCTTCTGCCAACCTTTCACTGAGTTCTGTGGGTATGTCGACTTGAGTTACTTCTTGCAGTACAGTCTTTAATTGCGAATCTCTGCAAAACGAATAAACATATCAGGATATTTTTAGGGAAACAAAATATAATACTCAAGTTTGTCCATAAAAGTTACATTTTTTAAATTGCTTACATTGCCAATTCAATGCACATTCCATATGAACAAAAGTTACAATACATCAATAAACACTGGAAATTATAGTACAAGAATGTAGAAAGTCAATTTTATAGTTTACAGAAATATCATATGTGAAAAAGGCTCAATCCAAAACTTCAAGGAATAAGCGTCTGCAATGTCTAATTCTATGAGTTGCATTATACAGAAAGCTAAGATTTTTATTGTGTAATTTTTTATTTATTTTTATCCTAAAACCAAGTGCTTAACTATAAAAATAGGAATCTTATAGAGAAAGTAAATATTATTTTTTTATAGATTTTACATAGCTTATCCTTAAACTTACTATTACTGTTAGTATTGTTATACAGCACGGTGACTGGTGAGTCACTTCCAATACTCGAAGACGATATATGAGATCATATATGATGCATAAAATATTATTTAAAATAAATATTGATATGTCAGTGAGTAACCATTATCCAAAGTTAAATAATTAATTACGCAATTCATGTTGCGGACAGTTCGTGCGTGTAGTGAAACAGAAAACGTTAAGCGTCGGTAAAATGCCGCGCGTTTGTTCGAAAACTATGCTCTTAATTTTATTATAAAATTATAAAACGTTGTGTTTTCCTTTAATATCGTTAGTGACTCTTCATTCATATATTAAATTTTTCAAATCTAATAAAAAGTCAAATATAATAAATCATAAATTATAATTATTTTCCTGACCTTATATAGACCAACATATAGGCATTGGTACAATGGCGTACAGTCAGCGTCATGTCCTCATCGTGACCTCCGTAGTTGTACTCGATTGCCTCCTGCTTCGTGCAGCGAGACACCACGTCATCGTCGAACTTGCACCACTGATAAACATAGAATTTATATATAGATACCATAATTCGCAAACCAGCGACTCCACTTTTGTCAAAAACATGGAATTGGCAAAGGCACATGATTTGCATACATTTTTAATGTAATGTTATCAAAATTGTTTTTGAATAAATAGTTTTTTGAAAACCAATGTAATTTCTCTGCGCATTGAATTTAACTGTTAATTTTTAAATATTTAGTTTAAATATATTATAATTTTTTATGGTCCCTTCGAACAAATTACTGAAATGGCTTACAAATTAAGGTATATGTAATCATTTCAATCCATACATTTTATCATGAAGGTTTGTCCTGTGCTTTTTTCTTCTCCTATAAACTGCTCAATTTATTATTTTTATAAGCTGTTCTAATATGAACAGGTAGAACAATGTATGCCAGGTTCAACTAGTTATTTTGATGGCAATATATTGAAACTGCTTTATGATTTTTTTATTTATAGCGATGAGACTTCTATCTAGCATAAGCACCAACTAAATATGTATCCTATTATGTTTGTGATGAGAAATAAAAAGCTTTATTTTGTATATATATTGCATGAATATTATATACACTGCAAATTGTACCATGCTTACTTATACATATTTTGTAGCGTTCAATGCAGGTTTTGAGATCCACATAAAAGTATTAAAAAAACTATGACTGCAGAAGCTTTAATCAGATGCATAATAAAATATGATTGGTTATCTTAGTCTGCATTGAGCTAATTGTAATATAATAATGTATAATATATTTTTCATCACTATTTTAAACTTCGCGTTGTAACATTTTTAGTTATCTCATAAATTACAATATATCATTAATACAAAAAATGTGTTTTCGCCCTAACTCTAGATATTAACCTGACTCGATTCCTTGGCATTGTCAATTAAGCAAATTAGTTTTACACAATACCTTGAAGAAGCCATATAATTTTTCAAACAACTCTTTCACTATATACATAGATGGAAACATCTATTTTACCATCGCCCTTGGGGTTGATAAAGTAGACATAGTGCCCAAGGACTTATGTTTGAGGTTGATGAAGTGACATAGTGCCCAGGGACTTGTTTGTTTACTTAACCTCTACGTCTATCTGGAACAGGGCATACCTTGCCGTCGCCCTTGGGGTTGATGAAGACGACGTAGTGGCCACCATGGTTGTCACCCGAGTGCACGAGCACCGCGTGCAGCGTGTAGTCGGCCGGCGTCTCCGGCTTCTCTTGAAGATACGCGTCCAGGTTTATGTGCTCGTAGAACTCAAACCTGCAAAACAAAATGGTTATTGTTACTCCAAAGCCTGGTTTTGTTGGCAAACATGCATTACATGATGATGTCAAAGAAAAGCCCTTGGTCTTTGACAAATTCAAAATGTCTTGTGAAAGAAAACTTTTACCTACATAGCCATAATATGCCCCATAACAAAGCCACCAACTCGAAAGGCATATTCTATTTAGAAGAGTGAACTAGAAACTCAGTTGTTTTTGAAATAATGTTGGTTTACAATTATTAAGATCTATGTAAGTATCAATAGCATTAGTTCCACACATTAAAGTTGACACAATATTCTAGGATGGTATCATATCCTTTATGCAAAAGATTTTTTTAATTAAGCACTTAAATTTATGAGATGGAACATACAGTGTGGAATTTTATTATAATAAATTAATAAAAAAAAACACATTTCACTCTGCAATTCTTGCAGGTACTATTAGAAACCTGTGAAGAAATAGGTCATAATATGAGAACATATTTAGAATTGTAATGAGTAAATATAAAAGGAAAAGAATGCCCCCTGACAAACTTTTCCCAAATACTAGAAATACTTTATGTTATTGGCTTTAAATGCTACAGAACAGCCATTATATTAAATATAAACTATCAGATTGAATATAAAAGCTAGATATTGCTAATATATCATTATATCCATTTCAATAAATATATGTTATGTATAAATTAATAAGAATGAGTATAAAGTTACAACCCTAGCCATATCTACTTTCATATAAATCACTTGACATGACAGATGTTTGTCCATAATTCACATCCCACATATATTACAACTATAAACAGTCAAACATAACACTTACCTGTCATTAAACTTAACAGAACTGTCCGTAATTGGGTCATACTGAAATCTCATCAAATGTAAATGCAGCACTGGCGGGAAAGAGGCGAAAATTACTCCTTTTTCTGCCTCCTGCAATCCGTGCTCGCCTGCATCGTATTTGTTTTCACCATCCAAAGTCTCGGTGCGGATATAGTCTTTGAAAGACTCATCGACTGCAAGAACAAATGAGATTATTAATATTACTATATTCAACTCTTAATTTAATTATACTTTAAGACAAATCTTTGAACCATGTTAAAGGTATATAAAGAAACAAATTCATCATAACGCTTATAAAATAAAAATATTTTTATTCAATTTGGAAGTGATGTCACTTGCTTATTGATTATCATAAAAAACACTACTGGTTTGGAAAAAAGTCACTTATCTGAGAAGAACCGGTGTGAGAAACTCAGAATTTATATTAATATTCTTAAGCACTTTTTTGAATCTATTAACTGAAAGTTTCCTGGGATTTTGTTAAAAGTGTATTGTTGCATAAAAGATTTACTTATCTTCCTTAGTCTTGTTAAAGGAAGTATTATTTTATTTGTTTCTTATTTTAATATTGTGTACAAAATTGTGTTATATAATTCATTTGTATGTTTGTGGACACTCATAAAATATATTAAAAATATTATCTACATTTATAATAAAACATTTGACAATTAAATAAATTTTTTACTAAATGTGACATCAGAGTTAAATTCATTTCACATATTTTAATTCTTGTAAACAAATATCTCTATTGGAAATAATATTACACCATAATATCAGATGATTTGGTGACAGAGGTCCAAGGCACTCAGAATTGCTGCTTTTTATTTGTCTAATGACTGCATTATCTTATGTAAAGAGCTACATGTTGTAGCTTTTTTAAATGCTTTAAAATAATAATTTATTATGAATTTTACAACATTATAATACAAAAACAAAATGAATATATTTTTAATTCTATTAATTATAGAATTAAAAAAAATTGTTTTTGTTGAAATATTCATCCAGGATATAAAATTGTCACTTTCAAATAAAACTAGCCATTGTGATAACGAATCCCTATAATGACTTGTAAAAACTGATTGTTAGATACTTTAAAAAGTTTATCTTATCATACTTTGTTTGGGAAAGTGTTACTTATTCAATCTTATATTTTCTTGAATATCAAACATTGAGGGCCGATTGCCCCATACTGTTAAAATAGCATGTAATTTTATGTTTAAGTCTTGTCAACAATTTGCACCATGCATAGGTTGCTAAATCTATTTAGACTGACACTCTATATTGGTTCTTCATTTAAACATATTTAATTTAATTTGTTTATATAACATAGACAAATTAGTTTTTTTTTTTATAAAATATAGTTAAATGAATATTGGTGTGCAAGCAACACTATTGTGTTTTTAGACCAGTTTGCACATGATTACCTATAGAAAATATTTACCCATAAACCTGACGTATCAGATAAGAGTGAACACATGTCCAGATTAAATTTTCAGCACTGAGATTCACGTAAAATAATAAATAATGTTCTCCTGGCCGAATTTCAGGCACAGTAGTCAATCTATTTCATAAATAAGCCAACTGCACAGGGGATATTATAGTGTACATATGCATGCGCAGATGACAGATGCAATCTCTGATTCTTTACTCTCATAGCCCAATGAGACGGATATACGACACGACTGAAGAGAGATCAGGCGCAGTAACGACTTTTTACATGCCCATCCGAAGCAGGGATCATCTTTATTTTCAGGCAATAAGTTAATTAGCCCGCATTACCCAACCAAATCAAGAGATCACCATGTGATTCAAACCCACAACCACATACCACTAGACTAGGGCAACAGTACTTACTGTTTTTCTTTCCTTTTATATTTAGCTGAATATCATAGAATGTTTCCACTCGCGTACTAGACACATTGACATTCTTGCATTTGATGTATGAAGTCATTTTACCCTCAAACAGACGTGGTACAGTCCCCTCCACACATGTGCCTTTCATTTTACTCTCTAACTTATCTAAGAGAACCTAAAAATAAATATTTAAAATTAAAACATTACATAGTCCTTACGAAAAAAAAAAACTGCCACACATAAGAAAGAATTACTTCACAATGGTCTAACCAATCAGTAAGATTATTTCTTACACATGGTGTTTGTACCAATTGTTTCACTTGTGTAGACAAGATTAGTATGAAAAACACAAATTTTTACAGTTTTGCTGCATATTATTTTATAATAATATATTTTGACATTATACATAGATCAAAAACTGATTTTTGGACAAAAAGAATTAAATTGAAAAGTCTATGTGGTACAGTAGTCATCCAAAGTTGCTAATTTGCCTGCGTCTTTTATGGTTGTAAATAGTTTACATGTATAGACATTTACTTCGTGCCACTTTACTCGGTATTTAGTATGATACTTGAAGGTAAATAAAACTAATACTTGAATTAAAATAACAAAATTTTCAAAATTGGGTACAAAGTTTTTAGTTTCTGTCAATTGTTTCAAAGACAAATAAGTATGCCAAAAGATTTTTATTTCAATTATGTCTATATAAAGCAGAAACATAATCTATAAAACATAATTTCTTAAAAGAAATAAAAAATAATAATGCACCAATTACATAGCTAGCGTAGCACAAAAATATGTGTCAAATTGAAAACCTCCTTCTTTTTTGAAGTTGGTTGAAATTACAGAAACATCACTTTAGTGTATTTTAGTATATGCTTAATTTTTACATGCAAAGGATGACATATACAACTCATTCTTTGAAGCAAAACATGATAATGTTTGTTTTGTTATAAAAGTAGGTTTGCATATTATATTGAGCTTTAAATTATTAACTATGAATGAAATAATCTTTGTATTACATGATAATGCTGCAGATCTTGAATGTTTAAGTGTTAATTGAAGATTAGAAATAAAATTTTAGAAAACTTTGTTAATACATAAATGTATAAAAATTACATTTCATGTTCTTGCTTCAAACACATTTCCCAATTTCTAAAGTATAGTAGTCAGACAAATCATAAAATCTTGTTTTAGAAGTTAGACAAGATTATTTTCAAAGAAAATTACAAATACCCACTTCAATCACCTTAAAAGTGTACTTCTGATTGACATTTATTTTGATTATTTTGATTAAAAAAATTTTAAAACACCATTTCGGAAGTGTCTTCTTTCAGGTAAAAAAAGAATTTTTCTCAGTTCATAAATGACAGGAGATAGTTGTGAACATTCATAAAATAGAACATAGAAACATTCCTCCAAATTTTTTGTTGTTGGTTAATAACAAATAACATTTCATAATCCACCTATCCTATCTACCATTGTTGCACAAAGATAACTTAATCTTTTCATAATCAATCAATCATTAATACAATATCTTTATCTTACCCGCAAAAATTCCTGTACGTCATGCTGCATGAAGGAATCAAGTGTTTCCCAACCAAAACTTTTAGTCAATTTCTTTGTTCCGACAGGTTTATCGGAAAATTGTAACTCAAAAAATACTCTTTGTAATGCCAAAGCAACAGATCTGCAATAAATTAAAAAATATTAAGTGTATAAATATTCCATATTTAAAAATATAACCTTTTAATTGTATTATGTTATACCTTGTACTATCATCCGACTCTGTGGGCATTTTATACACAGCCTTACGTAATTGATTTGTGAAATAGAGTGTCTGTAGCAATGAGTTCATGTAACATGTTGCACCCTGGTTTTTAAGCCCTGAAATGAGATTGAAAAATTTTTATTTAAATTTTATTAGAACTGATTCAACTACAGTATTAAAACTTTATAATTCCGCAAAATTGTTGTAACATGCAGTTGAGGTTGCAGATTCCTACAAAAAAACTTGGAAATAGCACAACAGACTTCAAATGTTTAAGAAATGTTTTCTGTTATTTTGATTTAAAAAAGAGGCTGTTGGACAGAAATTTTCATGAAAATTATATGGATGACCTTGTAGTCATATACTTTTACTAAAAAAATGAAATCAGTTTATAATTTCCTAAAAATAACATATGGCTTCCTTTTAGAAGTTGTTTGATAAGGTATAATAGGTATGTAGATCAACATGTATCAGTATATATGTTATACTTACCAACATATCCTGTATGTTTCTTAGAATCCCAGGACACACCATGCGGAGCTTCTGCTGTGACATGGACCTCAAGAGTGATTGAATCGTCCTTTATATATCCTTTCTCAGGGTCTAACACATCATTCCATGACATGAAGTGAGAAAATCCCCAATCATTCTCCTTGCTGTAAAAAGTTTTTTAAATTTAAACTTATATACATTGCTACATGGAAGTAAAATTTGTAAAGTGCCAATAGCTTATTAGTTAAGGTACATATATACATATATCACATGGTCGAGGGTGCAAATCCCGCCATTCGACTAATGTCATGTACTGTATCCTAACACAAGCCTAGAGCTTAGTTGGAATGGTTAAGAAATACTTGTAAAATTTGAAAACACTTGCTAGTATTTTATTTAAAATGAAGAGGAAAACTATCAAATCTTATTAAAGTATATGCCAACATTATTTTTACTTATATTTTAAAACCTTTGTTTGGATGAACGCACTAATCTCAGGATCTACTGTTATGCATTGAAAATTCAGTTTAGCATTAGTCATTGTAATAAAGAAGGGCTTAGGCTATATAACATCACGCTTCGTCCAAAAGGAGTGAAGCAACATCGAAAAATGCTGCAAAAATGGTAACTTACAAGGGTACAACAGCTAGTAGTAGCTAGTTCAAATATAAAACTAAAATATTGTACCTAAATAGTTACTACTAATTGGAACCCATACAAGTGAAGTATTCTCCTTAATGGGCTTGAATAAAACATTAAGCAATAAGTCTATTCTAGAGGAAAAAATGAGACATATTTATTGCAACAAAAAGTCTTGCAGATCCTGTTCTACATAAGTATTTTTTTTTAAAATCTAATTTTAAAGAATATTTAATTAAAGATACATATGTAAACATTATATATGTCAAATATACAGAGTGACTGGTGAATCACTTTCAATATTCAAGGATGTTATATGTAAGGAAATCAATATTGATTGACCGCAAAGTAAACTTAATTCAAAGTTGATTAACTTATTATGAAATGCATTGACATCCTCGGCCCTAAATTTAGTACTTAATAACATAACATGACAATCAAGTACTGAGTGCTCACCTTTAATATTGTTAGCACTCACCAGTAACCCTTTAAAATGTAAAAAAAAAATACCAACCTGTAAAACAAATGCTGAATTTTCCTGTAGAATGGCTCAGTGTCTGGTTTCTGGGAGATGAGTCTCAATTCAGCCATGGCATAACAAGACCAGCTTGATGATTCACTCTCGCCATTGCATTGAAGGAAGAAACCTAGTGATTTCTGCTGTTGACGGTCTGGGGAGGGTGCCTGACGGGGCATGATCATGATCTTCCATGGCAAGTTGCGTACGTAGCACGGGGGTGAGAGTACGGAATCCTTGAGACTTCTGAAGTTTGTCACTGTATAACGGAAGGTTGCCTCTGATCTTGCCTCGTCGTCCTCCATTTCGGCATCAAGACAAGCCAGCTGATTAAAAGATTAGTAATCAAAATTATGGCAATGATAAAAATAGTTATAAGAACTATCAGATCACATCAATAACTTAATTTTAGAGGAACCCTATTAAAATAGGTTTACAGCTTTTGTGGTTTCAATATTGATGCTGTTGACCCCATATCTCCTACTTGTGATTTGACCACTAGAAAAACCTCAATTTCTCCCCTTTAATTTGAAATAGTCACACTTGAATTTTCATTGTTTATTATTTCATACAAATATTTATAACGCTAAATAAAATAAAATAATTTTTTTAAATGATTTGTTAAACATTGAAAAAGCTAATAAATTTGTGACACAATAAAAATCCACTGTAAACTATTTAATGTTGTTATAATGCATGTTTTTTTCTTTTTCATTTTCACACATTTATAACAAATTATAATTCAGGCACACTAGCCAGTATTAGTCACTTATGACACTGATGTACTGAGTAAACAGGTAGCATTAAATCTATAAACACTTTATCCAATTGAAGCATGGCTATAAATAGAATAATATAGGAATCAAATAACATTCTATGAACTAGCTACAAGTTACTTGTAAAATAAAAAATAAAGGTATAAAAAATTATTAATAACACCTATTAATGTTATTTGTAATTTTTATATTTTTATTTTACAAATTACTTGTAGTTTAATGCTCAAAATAGCTTAATGGATATATCATCATAAATCAAATATACATCATGACCATAAAATTGGTATTTTATGTGGATATGAAAATTAGGATTTTATTTCTATTAAGTCAATACTTGTAGGTAAAGCATGATGTATTTTTTTTTTCAGAAATGATTTAAATGTTGGCATACATAAGATAGCCACTGTAGACCAATAGTTAGAAATAAATAAGATGTAAATGGAAAAATAACAAAAAAAAAACTTTAAAAAAATGCTTACTGGCATATCAGACGATGTTGTCTCCTGGTTCTTCATTACTTCTCCCATTACCACTTCACCATTGGAATCTTTAATAAATTCCTCATCCCAGATCTTGTCAGTACCTGTGTCAACAGTCTCCACTGAAAAATTCAGACAACACAACAACTATATATACATAAAATTCTTATTCATACCTATATTATGACATAAAATGTGTTACAAAACCTAACATTGTAAAAATTAAATAGATCTAAGTACTTACTTAAAAAGATTTGTGTCTATTGTTTTCATGACATTGATTTTAAAATTAATGACATGTGACAATTTGTGATGTAAATGATCAAATATTCTTTTCTTAAAGTGACAGCCAGTTTATTTATTTCAAAGACAATTTTCAATATTGAATACTGCTTACATAGTTTACAATATTTCTCAAAATAAAAGTTTAGTTAGTTAAAAATATTAATATAATAGCTAAATTAAATTACATTTGATATGTTAGTATTTTAATAGCTACTATTAACATTATTTTACAAACACAATGTAGGTATTCTTAATTTTATATAAATATAATTATATTGTACAATATTGATAATGTAGGATTTTGATAAATTATATTGCCACAGTATAAATTACAATACCATTCAGGAGGTATTAAAATGTAAAAAATGTTAATCATAATACTAATTAAACAAACTATTATAACATGTCAATAACTGAACTATGTACTTAATAGCAATAAACTGTGATATTTCCCAACTAATACTGAACTCACCATGTAAAGGTAAATTTTACATGACCGTCTAAAACAAAGCAATCTAAAATTAGATTGTATATGGTTTGACAACTTGCAAATTCATAACAAAGAAAGTACACAAGAATGTGTTTACATTATCAGCAAACAAGATATTGGCAAAACAAGGATGTGGCTTAAGAAATTATTGACCTTAGTATACAAGGAAATGAGAAACCTAGGCAAAAAACATTAATTGAATGAAGTTTGAGGTTAAGTGTCTTAACAACTTGCAATTTTATAAAATTTTGAACATTCGATTAAGTACTGTTAAATTTTTGCTGATAATGATGAATAATAATGAAGAGTTGGCATTTGCTATAAGTTTCAACACTTGATTACCTGCAGTTGTCAAATGTCAAAAAAATTCATCTAATCACTAACCTTCTTGCGTCTCCATCTCTTCAACCTGGTTTACATTAGAGTCTTGCTGCGGCCTGTCCGGGGCAGGCGTGTGATTCATGTTAGCCGGGCGCGCCACCGGGGACTGTCCCCCACCACTTTTCGATATTTCCTAGAGTTAGATTCACCGTGTACAATGAAACTTCTACTGAATTACACAATACCTAAAACCTAATTACCAGCACACAACGTACCTTTAACGCCACAGGATCACTTCCCTTACACCTGCTAAATAATCGTTGAACGAACTTCAACGAACCTTTCTCATCGACGCGGTTGCCCTGTGGATTCGGGATTTTGCTTTTCTTTGATGACAAGGTGTTAATTTTAAAAGAGTGTTTACTAGCGGCGCGGCCGATGTCTGCAAATTTTAACACAAGGGCTCGATAATAGTCTACGCTAATAGCACATTCTTAATCTAATAATCATTGCCAGTTTTACTAAATCACGGTGACATAAAACAGAGTACAAAATTTCACTCCAGTTTCCGGTTGAAAAAGTATTTTCACGAAAATAAACAAAATGGTGGATGTCTAATTTAATTTCTGGCTTCAAATGTGTGGCCCGGTTTGATCGACGAATGCACCATTTTATCATTCTCTCACATTCACTACAGGGATGTCTATTAACGAAAAAGTATCGGTTTTTGGTTAACTTATGTACGACACACAGTAAACGATTTGAAGTTTCATTACATTTGAAGTCCATTTATAAATTAAATAAAATTGGCAATGATACGTATATAAGTATTTTTTTCTTTATTATATTTAAATATTCTAAGAATTTTCTGAAAAGTGATGCATGCAGCAATAACAATATGATGTCGTTGCTAAATGATATAGCGTAGAAGATTGAAGTAGCAGTAATGCTTAATTATAAAGCAGTGCAAATTTAGTGAAAATTTAAAGGTATCATAAAATTTAATAGAAAAAACCAATTCATAAAACTAACAAATTAGTCAATGAACGTGATACGGTGTTTAGAACGTGAACTTCATTCAGCATTCAGCTGCCCGACCCAGCCCGACGTAGCGCACTGTTATATATTATATCTTCTATAGAGAGTGCTGACAAACATGCAATATGCGTTTACCGGCCCTCTTCAGGTGATATTGAATTATTTGAGGAAAAGATGGATTCAGTCCTTAGTAAATTTACGAAGATTTTAATTATCCATTTCTTAACTCATATGTTATCAAAAAATTAAGTTTAAATAAGTTAGATCCCCTACATTTTGGAGCTAATATTTTTAATAAATTTCAGTTATATCTATAACAGAATTTTAGGGTAAAAATAAGCCTTTATATTTTTTTTATTTCATACCATGCACATTACAACAACAGCACGTTCACTAGCTTCTGTTGTTTTGAATTCAATTGATACCCAGGGCAATAGTTTGTATAACTTTGATATATATTACGTTTTATTTACATTATTACAAACATTTTACTGGAGAGACGTGTAGATGCGTATTTATTTTATTTTATTCAGAAAACTTACAGCTAATATATATGTTTATTAACAAATATAAAACACCTAAATAGCCATTTACAAGTTTTCACTTATAGAATTACAATGTATACAATTTTATTTCATACTAATTATACATGTCAAAAAACTACTTGACCTTACTATTTTTAAATATAAACTAAACAAAACAGAAATAATAATAGCAATAAAAACATAGACTTACAATTTAAAACTTTTGTTAAAAATTTAATACTTAAATTTAGTGATTGGGTTACAGTGGGTATATACAAAAGCAGAGACATTCTTTATGAATTATACAAAGAGAGGCAGTGGAATTGCAACCCAGGGTTTCAAAATCGTGTAAGGCAATATTCTAAATTATTTAAAAAGATTTGTGTTCAGGCTAAGTCAATATTTATTAGAAATAAAATATTAAAGTCGGACAATAAAACTAAAGCTACATGGGACGCCATTACACGTATATCCGAGAAATGTAAATTATCTAGTGAGGCTGCAAAATTGGTAATCGATAATGTCCCAATAACTTCAGAAAATGATGTAGCTAACTGCTTTGAGAACTATTTTTCTCAAATCCCAGACAAGGTCACATCTATATTACAATCATCTCCTCTAAATGCCATGAACATATTAAGAATAATACATCCTATTGCAAGCATCATTTTAAATTTGAATATACATATATCTCTAAAGAAAAGAAAAATACCGGTGACTTATGGGGTATATCCGTAAAGTTATTGAATACAATAATACCATATATTGCACTACATTTAGTGCTGTGTTTAATTTTAAATAAATGTTTAAATTCGGGAAGTTTCCCAGATATTACGAAATTAAGTAAAAGAGTACACCTATTTAAAAGTGGTGAGAAAAATGATCCCAGTAACTATAGGATTATTTCCATATTGCCATCACTTAGTAAAATTTTTGGAGAAATTATGTTAATTCAATTATTGATGCCTTTTAACACAAATAGTAGTTTTCACGAATAGTAGTGAGCAATATGGATTCACTAAAGGAAAAACAACATCCGACGCGGGTATTGCACTTCTCAAACATATACATAACGCATGGGAGATACCGCAGAATGCTATTGGTGTTTTCTGTGTCCTATCAAAAGCATTTGACTGTTTAGAACATAATACCCTTCTTCTCAAGCCACATCATTATGGATTTCGTGGACCTTATTGCCTCTTATCTCAGTGGAAGGATTCAGAAAGTGCTTATAAATAATGTAAGTTCTTCTGGTTCTCCCTTAAAAATGGGTGTCACACAGGGTTCTATTCTGGATCTTTTCCTGTTTGTAGTTTATATTAATGATCTCCCTTTTTACGCTAAAAGCTTTAAGTTGACAGAAATGTGACAATTTATGACGAAGTGAATAAGGCACTGTCACATATACTCTATTGGTTTAATAATAACAATCTCGTGTTAAATGTAAGTAAAACAAAATGTATTCAATTTACTCTACCAAATGTAAATAAAAAGGACCTAAGTCTCACGTTAAATAATGAACCCCTTAATATTTCAGATTCCACGGTGTTTTTAGGAATTAAACTGGATTCTGGTCTTCAAAGGATCCCCCATATTTCATCTCTTGCGAGCAGACTAAGCTCCGCTGTCTTCGCAATTCGAAAAATAAGGCAATTAACAGACGAAGATACTGCTAGACTGGTTTATTTTAGTTATTTCCATAGCATCTTATCTTATTGTGTTTTGCTGTGGGGTAGCGCAGCTGAGATAAACACGGTATTTATTATAACAATATTGGAGCCCAAAATACCCTTCGAGATCTTTTTAAAGAAATAGGTATATTTACAGTGGCTCCGCAATACATCTTTTGTAACATCGTATTGATTCGTCAAAACATTCACCTATATGTAAAAAATAGTGATAGACATAAATTTAATACTAGAAATAAGGACAATCTTTCTATCCTAAGTTTTCATTTACAAAAGACGAATAAATCATTTATGGGTCACTGTATACGCATGTATAATAAAATCCCGCCATTTGTTTTTTAATAGAATTAAAGCCAATTTAAGTTCTAAATTAAAAATACACTTCTGCATAAAGCATATTATACCGTCGGAGATTACTTTGCCGACTTAAATCAATTAATATCTGTAATATTTTGACGTTTCATAACAACGCGTAAGCGTCTATGTGAATAAAGGTATTTGAATTTGAATTGAAATAAAAATTTGTTCATATCATGGGTCTGGCAGTTTTCTTCGTTTTAGATTTTTTTTCAAGACAGCTGGATCTTAACAATAATAAATTATTAGCAGATTAAGTCAACCAAGGTATAGTGACTTATTTCTTATAATGTTTGTAAGTGTTTTCACTGTTATTCATTCTTAAATTGTTTCTGCATGATTTCATTTCCGTTATTCGAATTCAGTATGCAAAATTAATGCATGGCTATGGAAATTGTACTCCCATAGCCACACCCACTTAGGATTCCACAAAATAATTATTTCCTTCAAATTTTAAGGCCAAATATGAGTATCTATT
>JAOCPS010000002.1:1018580-1039661 GCA_025505425.1 Graphium colonna | reverse complement strand
AGTGCGTTGTCAACCTGGGAAATTGGATAGAATAGGTTTATTAGATAGGATGGGTAGGGATTAAGGATTTGGAAGGGGAAGGAGTGGGAAATAAAAAGGTAGACATAGCCATCCGGCATCCCCAAGTCATGCATACTTTATTTTATGCCGACTTTATAAAGGGCGGTGGTACTTCCCCGGGAGAGCGCGGCCGTAAATGCAGCAAAAGCTGTGAAAAGATGTTGTGCTCTACCACCTATAAATATTTATATATGATACCGAGTCCGCTATAGTTTTATTGGAAAGTGCGTACTCATAGGTAGGTACATAGCACATTTTAACTTTTTATTAATATATCTCAATTTAGGAGGGTTTAGTCCACAAGATTTATAGGCAATTATTTTGATTTATAGACCTTTTCAACTATACCCCACACGATGATGTAAGCAGAAATTTTTTTTGGAAATCACTTTTCGTTGAATGGATGAAAAAAATTTTTTTTTCATAATTTCAAAAAAACACTTTTGGATTTTCAGCATACATCTTTTCGCCAATTTTCGTGACGTACAGACGTGACGAAACTATAAGGGTTAGTGGACTACGGAACTCTAAGGCAAAATCATTCGAAATGAGAACCTCATCTTATATAGCTTTTGCTGCACTTTTACGGCCACGCTTAAAGTCGGCATAAAATAATATATATGTACATGACTTTTGGGGATGCCGGTTGATCATGTCTACTCTTTTCTTTTCCCACTCCTATCCCGTTCAAATCCTTAATCCTGACCCTATCCTGTCCAATAAACCTATTCTATCCAATTTCCCACGTTGACACTCGCAACTCTCTGGATGTTGCGTATGTCGATGGGCGACGGGATACTCACCATCAGGTGGACCGCCCGCTTGTTTTCTTCCTTTCCATAAAAAAATTGAGAACCTAATTTTTTGAAATCGGTTAAAAGTTTCGCCGTCACTCAACCTCGCGATGTCACTGTACTCGGACTTGGTGTCCGGTTTACGGTGTATTCCTTATGACGGCATGTTGATCGATGTCATTAAACAAGATTAAGCCATCTGAAGATAAGCCGTTTCGCTCTTGTTAAAATTAATCCCGGGATAAAACGTCTGAAACGTTAATTATAGCGACATGCAAAATTATAGGTATGTACATGCGTTCAGACTTAAAGACTTAAACTAAATATTGATAGCGAAGGAACAGTAAATGGATTACAATGTAAGGCTTGATTACACATTGTTAGTGCAATTTACATTTGAACTGTACATTAAAATTTGCTAATTAATAACAGTTTCCACGACTGCGCTGAACTAATAGGAAAATCAATATAAATCTGCACGACAAATTTCAAGAGCAACAAATAATTAAATATGCTTAAAACTAGCTGATCCTCGTTTTTACAACGTTTTTCATTAATGCCCCGCTCCTATTAATCATAGCGTGATGTTATATAGCCTAAAACCTTCGATAATTGGGCTATCCAACACTAAAAGAATTTTTCAATTAGGACCAATAGTTCCTGAGATTAGTCCGTCGAAACAAACAGGCTTTCCAACTTTATTAGTGTAGATAAGTCGTTCCCAAAGTTTTTTGACCACCGACCCTTTTTTTGAAAAAAATATATAGTGCCCCCCTAAAAATTATAACCTTCTAAAATAACAATAAAATTTAAACCAGTCTTGAATGAATGCGATGTTCGGCGTCCCCCAGGGGGCGCTAGCGCCTACTTTGGGATCTACTGGCGTAGATGAATAATTTGCAAACCGGCTCTATTTTCGTGTGGCAATTTACCGGTTCAAACGTTATTGTCTAATTGATAAATTATAATGTATTTGACAATTATATAATCATATATTTCTGTAATGTAGAATATAAATTACTGTCATCAATTACTGCACAAAATCAACACTAACTAAGCGCTCATTTAACACGATAAATAGCTAACATTTTATATATTTAAATTTAACCTTGTATCAAGATTGGATATTATTCAACCGCTGATATCATTATGAAATTCAGCACACATAAGTATCGAAATGTTACTAATTAGTAGTAAATAAAATTTTCTTATTTCATATAACAAATGAAAATATGGGGATATAGTTTTTTTCTCTGCATAATTAACTTCTAAATAACAATAACTACGCAAATTAGTTACGCTCATTACTGTACGTACCAAACTAGCTCTAAGATAGTGCTACTAAAAACAGTCTTTCCCAAAATCAAGAATAAGGAAAATTAATTATACCGATCATATTGATCCTCCTTTCTGGTACAATTTTATGAGGAAGTAAAATATTTATATTAAGCATATACAGCACAACATGAAATATACAGCTACTTCTGTGATCGAAATTTAAAGCCACACAAAAAGTCCAGCAACAAAAACGGTTTCCAATGCCCTATAACAGATTATTTTAACAATGGCAAGACCCTCAATCATTTATATCATATGCAAACATTCATCAGGTGCCTAAACCCTTACATAAAACATGTAAAAAAAAGTTTATAATCATACCTATTCGTTAGTCATGTTTATAGACTCAATAATAAATAATAGATTTGGACTCCTAGTTAGTATAATTAAAAAAAAACAAAATTCAAACGCCTTGAAAGTGAACCTTGCGATCTGTTATAATAATATAAAACATACTACTTTACAAAAAATAATATTGATATTTTTATTTTCACACAAAAATTACAAAAAACCACTTCAAACTCCTCTAGTGTCCTTTTGGAAACATGTTTTGTCCGTTATTCTGATTTAAAAAAAAAGTACTAAATAAATTTTTCCGTAAATGTTATAGGACCATTTCGGAAGTGAAAAAAAGATTTTTTAAAATCGGTTCAATGATACGGATATATTCGCGAACATACATAAAAAAATAGAAACATCCGAATTGAGAACCTCCTTCTTTTTTGAAGACGGTTAAAGGGGTTTGTACAAGAAGTCGCTTTTAAATAACAAAGTTCGCGAGATTCGAACGCTAGTCTCCTTATTTAAATCGCATATTTAACATTATAATAGATATGGGTAAGTAGAAAACAAAAAATATTTTTAATACGTTTTCAACGCTTGTGAATGAACATTGCATATCGATGTTACTATTACATATATGTCATGTCTACAACCTATTGTTTACGTTCAATGTGTAATTTAATTTGGGAAGCATTAATCCTTGGAACATAAACAAATAATATAATAAATACATAACGTCAAAAATTCGAGATACAACATTAAGTAACAAAATAAAAAAGTTATAGCCCTAATAGGGCTATAACTTTCAAAAAAATAAACAAATATTACATTTTATCAAAGAAATTTGGCAGTCGACAATAATTTTTTTAAGTGCAACTGTTAAACGACAGTAGCAATCAATTACCTAAAAAAATAAAGAAAAAAAATAGACTTACGAGAAAATTATGATGAAAGTATAAAGAAAGGAGACTTACGTCTTTTGACCTGATGCAAACTTGAATATAAATAAAACGCTTGCAATCAAAGTCTGTATGTTCATTTTGAAGCTTTAACACAACAACACGCAACAATTCAACAGCGCTAGATACGCTAGACGTCTTTACCGCGTGACCGTCTCATCTCTACTAAAGCGAATGCCAAGCCACGGTTGAACGAAAGGGAGGCTCTTTTCCCGCGCAAGCAAAGGTTGCGCAGGCGTTGATGTTTACAAAATATGAGCTTCTACATACACCGCGTACAAATTAACACAGCTTCTCATTGAACTATATTCTACGTCAACAGCATATGATTTTACGGATTAGGGATTTTATTATCTATACAAACTTAATTAATAACATTGTTGTCTAACCAAACATGTGATGTCAGAAAATAAAACAAACAACAAGATATTTCTCTTTTAATTTTTAACGGCGTGCGGTTGCATACAGTTAATGGAATATGTTATGAAGTTTAGATCTTGTAACAAATTCGTTAATCTTTCAAAGTGACGTTCAGTATAAGGTAAAGCTCCTTCAATAAAACCCGCCAAATTCGCCACTTTTAAACTGCCCGAAATAATTTCCGGAGCTAATATATTAAAGACGAGTTGAGCGGCGTGGCAGTTTTTGTTATTAGTATTCCATTCTGCCGCGAATTTTAGCAAGGTTTCTTTTTGTGTGTGGCTGATTTCTTTCAATGTTTCATAAAGTTTGGCATTACCATGCTTTAACACTTCATTGATGATTTTAAGAACGTGAAAAGGTCTTTCCATGCGAAGCGCCAGTTTTAGGGCTTTGACTAATTTCTTGTCGTGTAACAAATTTTGCAATTCTTGTTCTTGGAGAATAAGTTCCTCTCTCTCTTTAGCTACCTTTTCTCTTCTCTCCATGGTCACATCCTTCAATTTTACTAATTTGGAATCCGAGCCTCCAGTTATTACAACAGACTCATTTTTGTTGACAGTCATGGACCACACTTTACCATCATGATTATCCAATGTCATTTTACATTCTGAAGTTTTAATAGTCCAAAGTTTTAGAAGGCCATCTGCTCCACAGGATAATATTTGCTGTCCTTTACTTAAGAATTCTATTTTCAAAACTGAACTTTCATGACCCTCAAATGTTTTCAGGCAACTTAGATCAGCTATAGACCATAGTTTAAGAGAAGCATCTGCCGAGGAAGTGAGTACCACTTGATCTACGGGTGAAAACCTTATACACCATATACCTCTTCTATGGCCTTTCAGAACTCCTAATTGCACTAAATCTTCAGTCCATAACTTTGCAGTTTTATCTTGTGAAGCAGTTGCAATAATTTTGTCATTTGGTGAAACGGCAACACAATTGATATCCATTTGATGTGCCAATTCTGTATGTGTTGATTTTAACTTTAAATCAGGTTGATCAAGATCTTTAGGAACAGTCCATACTTTTAAACAGTTATCTTGACTAACTGATGCGAAAAAATTATCTGATGTTTGGGCTGTAAACACTGACCCTACAGAGGCAGTGTGTCTTGAGCCTATTCCAACACATCTTATGTCATTGTTTGCACCGTTAAGCCAAATTCTGACCGTATTATCTTTTCCAGAGGACACAAACATATCTGGTCTTGTTGGGAAACATGCAAGGGACAAAACAATATCAGTATGGCCTTTGAGAATTTTACAATTAAGGCTATCTATGTCATAATGCTTTAAATCTCTACTATTTGTAGCTACAACAATGTGTGTCTCATCTTTTCCAATGAAAATAATATCTAATATTTCATCTGTAAAACCTATCATCTGTTTTAAGCAGCCAAATGACTCAAGATCATGTATAATAATATTATGATCTACTGTTACAACAGACAACATGTTTCTTGCATCATTAAAAAGTAAATGACTAATTGCTAAGCCCCCTTCTTCTGAGGCAGGAGAAACAAGGCTATTATCCTGTTCATACATTAGACGGCTCATTTGCAAATTCCAAACCTTGATGACTCCCTTTTCACCAGCACAAGCCACATATATACCATCCATTTCTAACTTCTTTTTAAAATTTGGAATCTTAAATGATGGGGGTAAAAGTATAGCACATTCAATGCTTTCATATACTGGTAGAATTTTAAGAGCTTTGCTCTCACTTATTTTCCAAAGAATAAGGACTCTGTCCCTACCCGAGCTGATCATGTGTTCCCCATCTGGTGTGAATAGCAAAGAGGTAACTTTGCTAAAATGTCCTGAATAAAGCAAGAGCTCTTTGCCAGTTTTGGAGTCCCATGATCTTATTTTTGTATCATCAGCAGCACCAAAAATTAATTGCTTTGAAACATCTGGGTGGTAATTGACAACTGTAAACACTCCCAAAGCTCCATGAAGACTGCTTATACATGTATAGTGGTTCAAGTCCCACAATCTTATGTTGCCATCTGAACCTCCAGAGGCTATATTAGTATCATTAGGATTGAATGCTAATCTAGCAACAGCACCTTTGTGGCCAGACCTCCAAACTTTTTGTTGCTTGCCAGTTTGCCTATCCCATAATTTCATCAAACCACTTTTATGAGCAGTTAATATAATCTCATTATTATGAGACAGTTGGAAAGTATAAATTTGATCGGTTTCATCTTTTTCTTCATCCTGCTCACCGACTGTTAAAACATTACACAGAGTATTAGCATCAATGACTTTAATCACATCTTCACATTGACAAAGAAATTGGCCCCCATCAGTGGTCCAATGAATATCACCACCAGTGTAAAAGGCTGTATGCTCGCTTGACTTCTCATACCTGAAATCAAAAACAAACTTCTGTTGATAAATTATAAAATTAGCGGTCAATTAAAACACTTTTGCATCCAACATAGTAAACTACAAAGTAGAAAAAATCTACACTAATTACTAAAATGACTATAAAATATAGGTAATTATGTATAATCCATTCCTGATGAATCTTCGCGTGCGAAAACTCTTAATTAGTTGAAAATAATAATAGATATGTATAAGTTTATTATTTGTGTGGAGAGCCACCATTATCGACGATACGAACTCGTTTTTCGCTCATCGAGTGTGTCACAGAAATACTGTTATGATATCCTGAAGATAATTTTGACAATCAACAGCATTTTTGTGTTAAAATATAAAAGTGCACTTAGCCACGAAGTGAAATTTTGTAAAATGGTAATAAGATAATTTAGTTAAATTTATATAATTTACAGTAACTTACACTTCTTTCAGCAAATTAGCCATGTTATTGTATTTCTATATTCTAAATCAATTAAAAAAACAACTGCTAGTGAATTTCATTACGTAGCTTATAAATTCCGTATTAATTAAGTGTATTATTTTCTTTTTACTTTGTTTTATTTTCTTTAAGCACGTGGGTCACTTAAATATACACACTCAAATATACTCAATATATGATACGTCACAGAAATACACACACCATATTCAATTATATGACAACGTCAATTTTTTAAAGGCGTTTTTGGCTCCTGTCAAGAACCCACAGCCCAATAAATCAAATATTTATAAGCATCTAATTTTTTATATTAAGTTAATAAATTAAATAAATCTCCAATAGTGTGCGTAATGACTAATAAAGCAAAGATTTTAGAAATATAACATAATATTGTTTTTTTATTGAACTAAAACGCAGTTACTTTAAGTCAGCACTTCTAGTATATAATCCTTTGTCGTTTACTGTCAAAAACAGCTGATTGACAAAAATAAATACATAACCTTACTTTAAAATTATTAAGAGTAAGACGCCTACACTTCAAAAAAAAATTGCAAAATGTTGGAGAGAGGAGTACTAAACTGCATTTGTAGATACATGTCCACAGGAAAATTAAAAACAAATGTTTCTTTTCAAACCGTTTTTTCTTTGCCCTATATCAAATACATTGCAATCATTAACAGACTTAAAGTTTATCATTTATATGGATCAGGTGTAGCTATAACCGGTTCCGGTATGCTAGAAATGTTGAATGTGGTGCCGGATAATACATTTCTGACAGCAGCGTGCTTAGGTAAATCTTTAAAACAAATATTCATGTGCTATGGTTTGTCACGTCATGATCATATTATTTATTTACAGGTATAAGCGGAGGTGCCCTTTTTTCACTGGCCAGTATCCCATTTCGTAACGTGATAGGATTTTTATATGTAAGTGAAGATAACAAATTAGTAAAAATATCTGCAGTGGACTTCTGGGGAAATAGGAAAGACAAAATAGTTGATGTAGATGATTGGATTCCATTATCCGATATTGCCCCAAAAGTTATGAACGCAATTTACTTAACCCCACACTTAACTGATGGAACCAAGTACAAATTACTTATTAAATATGGAAAAATAACCAACCCTCAGAAAATGGGACAAGTTTTAGAATAAGAATCAATATTAGATTTAACTGATTGTTAGTTAGTACAAATGTGCTTGTAGATAATTAACTAAGTTTTAGGAACAATGAAAATAAAACAAAACATGATGCATCATGTCATTTTATTCCTTAAATATTACAATATTTTTGTGAATTAATTTTAAATATAAGAAATTTCGATTAAATAGAATGGAAACCAATCATGTGTTTTAATTTGTGTAAAATATATTTAAGTGTATTGCTGCCATATAAAATGGTTGCTTTAGAAATTATTTTTACTTATCAATAATTATTATCCATCTGTATATACAAATTTGTTACAAAATTACATCTATACATAAACCTGAGAGGCCTCAATTTGTGTACCTCAGTCAGCTAAAGTAAGATCATAAGCATTTCACATACACAATAAAATTCAACTTACATTTTGATACCTTAATTTACAAACCAGCAAGTCCATTTCAGTAGTTTTGTTAGGGGAACCATAAAAAATGTAAGATTTTTCAAATTAAATACTAAAAATAATCAAATTCATTGTGTAGATAAGCCAGACGAGTTTACGAATAACTATTTATTTAAAGAATTGTGATAACACTAAATTTTAAATTATTGCAAATCTTGTCAATGTTTTTAACTCCATGTTTTTGATAAATGTGGCTGCTGGTTTGCGAATCAAGATATAGATTTGAAATTTAACAAGACTCTTAATTTATTCTAATTCCATTCCTAAAAAATGATTTTATGGAGCTTTTAAAAGATTGTTAAATAAAGGTAAAAACAATGCCATTGTTAATTTATTATTAACTGAAGAATCACAAGATTGTTTGAAATATAAATTAGTCTTACATAAATAATAAAACTGAGTAAAGAAACAAAAAAACTACAATATATTTTTTTTAAAAAATTAAAGAAAATAATCATTAAATTGATTTTAGAATTAATCACATCAGATAAATAACAATTTAAGTTGATATAAGCTAAAATGGAGCCAATGTTTAGTACAGCATGGGACCTCAAGAAAAGTTATGAAGAAAATATTACAATAATCAATCTAATAATAAAACAAATTTCATTAGTGTGATAAAGAATGCAGAAGAGATTACAAAATTTTCCTACTTGTTCTAGCATATGTTCTATGTTGTTTCATACAGTATAAAATACACAGAAAATTCAACATTTTTTCTAAGATTTTTACTGTTTCAAACATGGCAAGCCAATATTGAAATTATTTTTATGAAACCTAAAGTAACAAATGTCAAAGTGCAAGATAAAGTCAAAATTGACTTGCAAATAATTCTTCACAATAACACTTCATGGTGAAAGCTAACAAAAAACAAGGGTCCTTCTAAGTAACCCAATGTTTTATAAGATTGCCATAACTTGGGGATTAATACAATAGATTTCATTACTTTTGGTTATATCAAACTATGGCTAGGTCTAGAAATACGTTCTAGCTACCCAATACTATTCAAGTATAATTTTAGTCAATCCAAGCCTGTGCCGGTTGGTCAGTAGTGAAGGGGCTAACACCATTCCTCTCCATTGCATCAAGTATTTCACATACATAAGCAGCTACATCGACTCGGCTTTGGTCTATACCTTTTATAAATGGATGTTCTAGTAGCCTGTTGTATTTTGGTCTCTGTGTTTCTTCTTTGATGAGGCTGTAAATAATAATCTGTGTGATAACTTTCAACTTTCTAGCATGTCAAAATTCATTTACAATATTTTTCATGACAAATTCATACAGGATGACTAGCAAGTCAATAATGTAATATGTAAAAGTAAGGGCATAGTTTTTGACCAAATTTTACAATAAATAAGTGAAGCATTTGTTACTGGCGCCATATTAAAGGATGTTACGCGGAGATCGTCACCGGGCATTATGTTAGTAATTATTTAAATTTTAATTAATACTTTTCTTTAATAATAGTGTTTAATTCTTTAATAATATTTATATATAATCCATGCATATAATATCCTTAAGTTTTGATGGTGACTCACCAGTCACTCTGTGTGTATTATTTTAGTGAGAAGTATAGCAGTATTTTTTAGTTCTTACCAAGTATTGACAAAGTGAACAAAGTTAATTGAGAATGTATTGTTCTTATTGGTAAGGCGTGGCGGATCTCCCTGCACAACTTGTTGCAGTTGCTCAAAGACTGAGCCCCATCGAGGGTATGGGAATGCCCCAGTGGCCACTTCCATTAAAGTGATCCCCAGTGACCAAACATCGGAGCGTACATCATAACCTCTGGCACGACCAGGATCTATCCGTTCTGGCTGAAATTATGGATAAATTGTACTGCAGTTAAGTAATTCCACCTAATTTTTAAAGAAAGTTCAATATTGATATTACATAGTTTTTTTTATATGATATTATGAGAAAATTAATTTACCATTCACTGACATAGATTTCAAATACTACTAGAATTATCTATGTAATGATAAAAGATCTTCTGTAACAGCCTGTAACTATATCAACGAAGTTTGTGTATCACAAATGAATTCAATAATTTGATACTAATAAATAATTAGAGTAAAAATCTAAATTTATTCAATATATGTTTGTGCACAATTTTCCCACATAAAATCTTAAACTATTATGCAATTCAAATCCATTTATATTATTTATAATCATATCTAATTACTTTTTATGATAAATTATAATAAAAAAGGATTTTATAAAATACTTACAGCCATGTATGGTCTACAGCCTGCATCCCGGGTTCTTGCTATTGAATCAACTAGCTTACCCGATATACCAAAATCACATAGCTTTATATTACCTCTTCTGTCCAATAGTATGTTAGAAGGTTTCACATCCCTGGTCAAAAAATAAACATTAATTAGAAAAATTGTAAATAAATCCAAAAATTTATTCAAAAAGTGAAAGAAAAAGTTACCGATGAATAATTTTTAATTTTTCTTTTAAATAATTTAAAGCTTTGACTGTTGCCAGTGTTATCTTAGATAAAATAGTTTCAGGTATTCGAGTCTGCATCCTTTCACAAATAAATTTGTAAAATTTGTCTAATGAAGTGTCCATTAACTCCATACAAATCCAACAGTCACCCTGAAATAATAATCAAGAATAAAATAGTGCAAACCAAAAAGAGACTTGAGATATAAGTTATTAGCAGGCCTGGCCATGCAGTGCCGTGGCTAAGGTATATGTTAAATTATATTGTAGTAAACTACTCAATATGGTGAATTATTGTTAATGAATAAAGTAGAAAACATTATAGCCAGTATAAAAATCCAAGGGATTAGGATTTGAACTTCATTTCATTATTTTTTCATTTTACATTATTACATTCTCTGTTAAATTTGAAAACAATTGATAAAAAAAATCAGTTCAGCTCCGAACATGGTTGAGGTAACATTTCTTTTGTGGCATTTGACTGAGAGTAATATTAAACTATTAAAGGAAATATAGTTAAACAAAACAAAAAACCACAATTTTATAGCAGATCAAACTACAAAGTGAAAAATAATTCTATATAAGTGTTATTGTGAAATAAGTCTCTTTTTGCCACTTTTTTCCCATATACCCTGTTTTTTCTTTGTTAAGTAATAAATGAATCATTTGCTAAACAAAAAATTTTCAATTAGATTCAAACTGAAGATAATTTGCAAATTTGTTTAAAAACAGTTCAGTAGTTTAGAAGTTCATCGCGTACAAACAACTTGACATAAATTTTTATATATTAAGTCTAGGGTTGTATATGTATTAAAATTAAACCAAAAAGACATTATGATTCATAAATTACTTGATTTGCATGAGACTTAAGAGACTTGCAGATGAGAAGGTTGATGGAACAAAAAGCAGCTTAGGTTACTATTATGTTTGAAAAAACTTAACAAAAAACAACATGGAAAAAAAATAAAAACCATGAAATATTAAGGCCAAAGGGCAATCTACATAAACAAACACTATAGCTTTATAATATTAGTATAGATTGTCAACCATAGACAGTAATAAGATAATATAGTACAGAATAAAGTAAGTTGGAGTAACAGTATAATGATACATATAAGCAGTTTTGTCAATGCAAAAAATAAGAAATATAGCATAAAGTGTATGTCAACTAATATTCAGACTTGTGTTTTGGAATTTTGTGTTTGATAAACTTTGTGTTTAGATAAGTCAATACCAAAATGTAAATAAAATGTTACTTACTTCCTTAAAAAGTGCACCATAAAACTGAACAATGTATGGGCATTCATTGCTTTTCATTACCACTTCAAGATCCATGAGCAATTGTTTTTGCTCTTTTTCATCAACTGTTGACCGAATCCGTTTTACAGCCATCACCCTGTTAGTTCTGTAAAATACAAGTTTATTCAAAATAGATCATCCATTTGAACATTTAATTTATCATATTATACATACATTTCCATTTACAATCAAAATGTATGTTCAATGCATAGTTACTGGATTGCTCTTTTCTTTGACAGTACATAATTATTATCACCATATATTTTTACACTGACAGCCATAACCTATGCAGCAAGTCATTTAATCTTTTTGAAAAACTGCATGATGAGATTTTGTTAGTACTATTAGGACTATAAGAACCAAAAAAGATTTTTAGGTCTCATACACAGAGAAAAATATAAAATTATTCTATATAACATGAAAAAATGAGAGATGCTCAATCAAAACACATAAAACATTATTAAGGATAAGTTACAAAACACAATAAAAATCAATAATTACCTAAAGGTATGCAATGTAAAATTAATATTATTATCGTTTTAATTTATATGAATTTGTAATTATGATGGGATGGACATTTTAAGCTATCTAAACTTTTCTGGGTCAATCAATAAAATTTATAATTCTACTTACTTTCTATGAACCATTTTATTTACAGCCCCAAATGCACCTCTTCCTATTTCACCAAGATCTTGTAAATCATCTGCTGTGAAATCATATATTTCTGTTGCCGACAGTTGCAACTTGCCAGATGACTGCATTGTGGGATAGATTCTACACCTGTCTCTGAAAAGTAAATAAAAATTATAATACAGATATTAAAATAGAAATGGCTTAAAAGAACAGAATTCAATCATTTCTTGTTTATGATAATATTGTTTAGTCTTTGAAATATAATATTCATCTCTATTATAACATTATTATAATAAATAAAACAATGTTTATATATCATTAACAATCACATGATTTTTTAAATTTTAGCTGTCTTAAAGTAATGTTTTCACAGAGTCAAATGTGTGGACAGATACCTGGTATTTTCAGGCAATACATCTCTGATTGTACGTGCCGGAATTCTGGTTTTCTGTGATGATGTATTAGAGCAAAACGGTGTAAATGCTGCGCCATCGCCTGATGGACCACCAAGTTGCAAATCTAACATTTTACGTTTTTCTGAAGTAAACAAATTTAAATCCGGTTTTGGCATGGTGGGTCGACTTGGGCCTATAACATTTTAATTTTATTAACTACAAATCTGTAAACTTTTACATAATATTACTAACGAAACACAAATTTTGACTGGGGTTTACCTTGACTTGACGATACTTCGCCATTCCTCGACATTTTTAACATACGCAGCAAAACAATTAACAAATATTTTCACGGCAACTTGTTCAAGTGTTTATTTCAAAGTTCTCCATTTGAAGTCAAATTATAAAATTTGTTTCGTTTTCATAACACATCCTAAGATGTTTTGACTAAATAATGCATTGTAGATGCTTCAATATTCGACAACACAATTTACAGTACACACGGCGTAATTTGACATTTTATTGAAAATGTTACCTTACTAAACCGAATGAAAATAAATCAAAGAACCTCTAAACAGATTATAAGTCTTAACTGACAAAACCAATAATTTATAATTTAAAAGAAAGCGCATAAATTAAGATGTGATTATAAAAATTAAAACCAAATTAAATGCTTACTTATTTGTTATCTAAGAATTAAAATGGTAATAAATCCATTCGTGCTCGGGAAAAGCAACGTTATTTCGACCTGGTACACACCACAGTGTCGTTCACAGTTCGTAGTGCCGTCGTTTATCGACATATCTTTGTTTAATAAACTATTCTTAAAGCAAAAATTTAATTGAAACGCGACTTAACTGCCACGGCTATTGTGAATCCAATCGTACATTTCTTACTTTATAATAATTTACAAGACCAGTATTGGACCACGAATAAGTTGTGAAAGGCATAATGGTGTGATCGGGTCTTATTCTCAAAGACCACCTTACAATCAGGCTACGTTTGTATTTTTCAGAACAGTATCAATGAGGTACATTAATTCTGTTTTCCAATTACAGTACTAAAGTACAACATGCCACATTATGCTCAACATGGAATGTTGCCGCCAAAGATATTATACCTAAAGTACTGCGTACTATTTCATAGAAAAGGAGCCGAGCAAGAGTGGCGAAAAAGGAGTGCATCTATTTTCACAAGGAAAATCGATTGATATATTTAAAATGCACCGACCATCAACTCTTTCAAACCAATAACCTAAATATTCTTTCCTAAACGCTCTACACTATATATGTATTACAGTCACTCCTAACGTACAGATTTCTTTTACTCTTTCAAAAATATTTTAGAAATTATAAATCCTTCTTCTTAGGCCTATAATATATAAACAGACAATTTTAATATTAAGCAATGAGCATGACTTCTGTTCTTCCCGACGTAGATCCATATTGTAATCTCTATATAATTCTTGTAATCTCTTTATAATTCTTTTCAAATCTATACACCATTTCCCTAATACAACTACTTGTCTTCTGGATATTATTCTTGTATCCTCTCTGGATTCTGTTGCATAGTCTGGTCAATATACTTCTAACGTTTATGCTTATCATGATTTGATATTTCTGTCCTATTCAATACGTCCTCCTAAACCGAAGTCGAAATTTACTCTGCAGCGCAAATTTGCTAAATGCGAATTGAGTGCCAGTCAAAGCTGAGGTTCCCTCTCAGTGGCCCTTGAGTCTGAGTACACCATGGAGCGTCGACCGAAGCAACCTAAGAGCTCGGCGGCTTCCTAATCCGGTAAAATATGTAGAGTGACGGCCAGGGCCGAGGTTCCCTCTCGGTGCCCTCGAGCTAGTCACTCTTTTTTTTTTAGAGAAGAAGGCAAACGAGCAAGCGGGTCACCTGATAGTAAGTGATCACATGGGCGGCATGGACTCCCGCAACATCGGAGGGGTTACAAGAGCGTTGACGGCCTTTAAGGTAGGAATATGATCTTTATTGAAGGTCCCTTAGTCGTATCGGTCCGGTAATACTGCTGGCGACAAATAGTTCCACAGGGGTGTCGTGCGTGGCAGAAAATGACGACGAAAATGCACTGTGGTGGACTGCTAACCATCGAGGTAATATTTGGTGGATTGTCGCGTTGTACGATAAGCGAATTACGCAGCTGGTATTAATCCGAACAATTCCTCTGAACACTCCCCGTGGTAAATGCGTTATAGTATGCTTAGAGATGCTACATCTCTTCGCAGAGCCAAAGAATCGAGCCGATCGGAAAGAGCCGGATCGTCGACGATTCGAGTAGCTCAACGTTGGATGCGGTCAAATGGAAGGAGCTGGTAAAGGGGTATTTCGATACTTTTTACGACATTACTCTTCATGCATTTAATATTTGAATAATTGCAATTTTAATTTTTGAATAGGGAATTTAATTTAAAGTATTAAGTATGATATTTGCTTTACATAGATGTCGTTAACACAATCGGTCATAAAGCTCTAGAATTCAATAGAAACTACTTTCTATGAATCGATTTTTCGATTGTAACAAATATCTCCGTAACCTGGGTTTTCTGTACAAAATAACTTCTGTATGAGTTATTATCATAGATAAGACAAGTCTTTAAAAAAAGTTTGAACTTGTTGCATCTTGGTACGGTATGGCATACAAAAATGGGCATTGTCAATTCAGCTAAATCGGAAACCAGAAAGTGGGTCATATTAATTTGCAAGATTCGATTTCAAATGCACGAACAAGGGGCAAGTGAAATTAAATAAAAGGTTGTAAAAAAACTCTAATGTGTATATATTTTGAATAAAACCAAAAAAAAAACATAAATTTAAGAACACTTCACAGCAGCAGAATGAGATTGGTTATTGAAAATTCCTCTGTTTTTGGTCATATATGAACTCCTGCACAGATCATGTCGTGACGTCACTCGTATTATATGCGATAGCTTTACGATATCGAAGAAAAATATAGCCTGATCTGTTGTTTAAAGATAATTAAAAATATGTGCTAAATAATGAATACACACATACACCACAAATAGGTTGTCTACCTAAATCAAGTCCGGCGGCTGTAAAAATCAAATGTTCCTTTTAAAAGGTTTTGATCAAAGAAATTTTAACTTTAACACTATAGATATAAGTTGTATATTACTTGTTAGAAATTGCGTTCTTTAAATGTATTATCTTATATTCTCTCTATTTAGTCGTACACTCTTTACAGAGTGGTCGTGGTCTTATGATGACGCTGGTGGTGTGTCATCATCATGTTTACCTATGCACTGCAGCTCTTGCAATGCGTTTCCACCGGTTCCTTTATTGGATGACAGAGCAGTCCGTCACAGTATAGGGTAAACGATGCTGAGGAAGACCACACGCTGGACGGAGTTATATTGTATATAATATATATTTTTATCTTTAATTAACTGGTCAGGATATATATTTCTTATACCGGATCTTAGACTATATTGGAGGTTATTGCGAATAGCAGCAGTTTACGTCAGAGTTAAGTAAAAAAAACTCCAAGCGCAGGTTACCCGTAATGAGTTTATGAGCACATGGACATGCAAGCGAGACACCGAAATTAATAACGTCTATTTACTCACAATCCTTAGAAACGGGTGGCGCAGTGGTATTGTGGGATGCGCCGGACGTGATTGGTGGAATGCCAGTCATAGTCGGCGTGCCACGGTACCGAACTAACCAAACAATTCTTTAATATTATCACCTGCAACAGCCATAAGCAAAACATACCCGGAAGCGACCAGCTTCTACACTACCTCTGCCATGTTCAGTTATGACTTGGAATTTTTATTTCGGTAATTTTATTCTTCATTTAGATCTAGCTAGCCCTCAGAATATTTAGACTAAGCTACGTAAGTTTCAATGAGTATCACAAACACCTTTTTAAAGACTAATCCAGCATGCTTCTATGCTTTCCCTTTTATTCTGCTTTAAGCGAAAAAAATCTGGAATTTTAGGTATGAAGCAGTATATTGCTTAGATAACTTTTCCAAATATTTAAAGGGCTAAAGGTATCGGTCAAATGCAACATCACGGTGGCCAATTATCTATCCTATTATGTATATTATTCTATTTAAAGTCCCACTATTCATTCACCTAGAAGAGTAAGCACAGCCAAAAAATAAAGGAAATTTATTAAATCTATATTTCCCTATTCCTATATCACATATTATGTCAATTTGTGTAGAAAATAAGGAACCATTGATTTCTTACTGTATTGCAAAATTATAAGTTCTATTTAAATATATCAAGTGTTGTTTTGTAATTGTGGTTATTTTTGCAAAATCTTTTATCTGGAAAGTAAAGGAGTATAGAAATGGTGTGCCTTCGGCATAAAAACATGTCACGACACTTACCAAACAACAATCCGATTATAACAAGTCCGATAAGTCCCATTATTATCATCATCTGCAAAACGATAAGATGCAAAATAAATGAAGAGAAAAAATTATGTGTTCGAGGAATTAGTCTTACGGTTACTCTTACTATGAAGACGAGTGCTCATGGCGGGCAATGAATACAACCAAATAACTAATTTTTCTAGAGATTTTTTCAAAATGTCTAAGCATATACAGGATGATTGGTAATTCACTTTCAATATTTGGGGACGTTATATGTGGGAATCATTTATGTTTATTTATTTAAAACCTTATTATAACACCTTTTTATAAAAGAAAGTTACCAAGGGCAAACTTAATGCCTGTATGCATTCTCTTCCAGTTAACCCGGGATAATCATTTATTTAAAATATAAATATTATTAAAAAAAAATATCAATTTACGACTGGTTAACATATTTGGAAGATAATTAAATAACAATGTAATGCATCGCATGTTCATCGGACAGTTCTCGAGCGGGGCTAGCGCTCGCGACGACCTATGTCGGACGAACAGCTGATCAGGCTCCGCACCGAGTAGCTACACTTAATTTGTTAATTGGAAAATTGGGGCTTAAATTATGCTACTAACTTTATTCATAAATATGATGACAATCGAATACCGAGTGCTCTGTGTTAATATCGATACTAAATCACCAATCACCTGTATATAGAACATACTGCGCCTTAAATATAACGCCAGTATATCTCGCACACTACCATTTAGCTGAATCCTCCTTCCTGAAAGGATATCATCCTCGACTTTTATGCACTTTACGCTTATTCGTGGATCGTAGTTTTTAATTTATTTTAACGATGGACGAAAGTATCAATTATTGTTGTTTAAAACTAAACTTGTAAAAGGTAACATCCTATTTTTAAATGTTCCCACTGATGGGCTTAAGCCTCCTCCAGAACGAGGGTATAGGGCACAATCCACCACGAGTCCCAGTGCGGATTGGTGAACTTCACATATATTAGAAATATTATATCTTATCTAAGATATCTATGCCGGTTTCCTCACAATGTTATCCTTCACCACAGAACACGTGATATAACAACGTATAATTGCAATCAGAAAATTTAAAATTTCATTGGTGCTGGCACCAGAGATCGAACTCATGTTCGCCTGGAGTACAGCTACCACGGCTCTCAAACTTGTAATTTCGCGTAAATATTTATAAGGAAATTTATTGTCGCCAGCGTCTACGAAGTACGATGATAATTTACCTTTAAATTTTGCAGCCAAAATTTATTTTTCAAGCTCTTTGCTTGTTGCTCAAACTGGGACGCACCCTGTTGTAAAGCATCTGTAAAAATATAAAATATTATTATACAACATATTATTATTGATAATAATTAGTTAATCCTATTAAAATTTAATATTAGAATTTATTTTTTTCTGTAAAATGCCGTACCTTGAGAAAACTGATATCAGATTTTAGAGTAATCTTTCGATCACTTGAACTTCTCTGATTGGATTAAATGTAATATATTACCCATTCGATTTTTCTAAGTACTTATCTCTTAAGTGACTTATCTTTTTTACTTTATCACTGTCTTTAACTTGAAAAGACTATATATGTTAAATAGTTCAATATTTACATACGCTTCTACATTAATTACCCGTATATCCTGATGCGTTTATACTTACTTGCTCTGTCATCCAGTTCTGACAATTTTGCATCTCTGTCGAGCACTTTTTCCACATTGGACTTCATAATATCTACCACCTGAACATAAAACAAAAAAAAACTGGTTTGTACTGTAGATTTTTGCTACATTTTAGAAATCAATGGAAGTATAACTCACTAGAACGAGCAACGAAATACAAAGGTTTTATTTTTGCATACAAAAACTTCTTTTTTATAGCGACGATATGCTACTAAACCTATTCATGACAAACTTTTCTTTAATAGGGAAAGAATGATAAACGAGCGAACGGTTCACCCGATGCTAAGCGATGCCATCACCCTTAGACATTTATGTAATGTACACTCGTCCAATCCCAAGTTTAAAATCAAAACCGCTAAATACTAAGTATGTAGACACATTCAAGGTGACGTCCGCTCGCCACCAATGACAGATTAAGACAGGCTTCTAGTATTGTGTGCAGTGGCGGCTGTCCCTTAATTGCACTAGCAAGCCAAACCACCAAAATTTTAATTAAATTAAAATTAATACAAATATTTAATAAATATCATTAAATAACTATTAAATACTAAAAAATTATGACGATATCAATTGAACTCTAATCCAGCCGGTTAAAACTCATTTTCAATGCATAGATATCTTGGCGCGCTAGGGGAGGCGCAAGAAGACATTTAGCTAAAACACCTGGGGCGTGAGGCAAAACATAGTCAATACAAAATGCGCGTCAGGTCGTGCTGCGTCCGCGGAACTAAATATTTCCGACATTTAAAAGTTTTGTATGCAATAGTTGCCAAGGAAACAGACGAGTTACCTTATGAAGTGGTAACGTCGCCCATAAATTCCTAGATATTATAATGTATTGCCAGCTTTAAAAGAGCAGATTTGGTAGAAAATAGATCATCGAATAAAAAGAGATTGCATACATGGGATTCGATTTAGATTTTAAATGAATAAGGTGGGAATAACATTACGGTATCTTCGGATGCCAAGCGTATTTCACATTATTGTGGCTTAGTGTATTCACAGTATTGAACTAAAGGATTACGAGATCTACGTGTGAAAACTTAGTGCTGCTACTTCGAAAGAAATGTTTATTATATGTGATCACACCGAGCTTTCCCCTTCAAAAGGTTAATAAACTATTCATGGGACACGATGTACGCATCTATAACAGAATTATACAATCAATATTAAGCTTACTTTAAAAAAAAATGTAAAATTAAAAATACACTTTCAAGTGAAGCTTATAATAGCATTGCTGCATACTTTGATGACACAACTGTGCGGTCATAGTACTGTTGTTACTCGCATAGCTTTAACAAAAAATCATTGTATGCAGGAAATTTTAAGCCAACATGATTTTGAAAGAACAACTGCTGAGTTTCTCGCCAGCCTTCTCAGTGGGATTTGCTTTCCGAGCTGGTAGAACCTTATAATGAACGAATCTTTATGTAAATCTTTACCTATCATAAGAGCGCGGAAACACCTATGTGAATAAACTTATTTTGATTTTGATTTTTGATGTAAAGTTCCATTAACCTCATCCACTTGAGCCTGCGTCTGCTGTAGCCTCCTTTGGGCCGCAATCTGCTGAGGGGTGCGTGGTCCTCCGATGATCTCACCATCGGGTCCAGTCTGTGGCTCCGCTGGCGCTAGACCACCTGGTGTTTCTCCCTCAGTTGCCCTGGAAGACACAAGTTTACGAGGTTAATATAATGTTAAGTTATGATACACAAAGTAAGAATTCTGCCATGAATGTAAACGTTTATTTAGTCTCAGTTTTTTTTTGTTATTTCCATTTTTAGTTTGATTATAAGACCACTTGGCAACACTTCTTCTTTTTACGCCTACATTTTCGTCTTTGTAATGAACCCACCCTGTCTTTTATATTATATAATTCTTCTGTATGTATGTGTGCTTCTTTCTCTTAAAGAGGTGGGCCGATTTCAAT
>JAOCPS010000002.1:988074-1007347 GCA_025505425.1 Graphium colonna | reverse complement strand
AGTAACATTTGTTGGTAAGCATATGTTTAAGCTTTTTCTTAAATAAGCGATCGTTTTCGATGTCTTTCATATCTTTCAGTAATTTATTAAATATGTTTATTACAGTACGGAAAAAGCTCTTTCGCATCAAAGCCGTCTTACATTTTTCCATACATACTTTGCCAACATGGCGACCTCTAGTTTTCTTGTTGAGCAATTCTTTATTGCCTTTTACAAACATTGCATATTTCAAATTATATGAAGAAAAACATAATATTTAGCTCACAACTGGTGTGTCAAGGAAATTTAAGCTTGGATTTTGCTGTCGATATATACATGAATGGAAGTTTAGATGTGAGCAAAAAAAGTTTACTTGCTACTTGCTTCGTAACGTTTATTGAGTTGGTTAAAAGCTTTGTTGCTTATTTTAAGAGCTAAAGTTGGAAAATGGAGTTCTGTCTCATTTCAGTTGATTTTCACATTTATTATTCAGAACTCTGTCATATGTGAGCCGGTTTGAAAAATTCCTTTTTTATTAACCTTAAGCTTAGTTAGATCAAATTTACTTTTGGATCAGTTGATTAGATTGTTTTTTCATAAAATGAAATATAATGAAACTAATAAAGCTATTTTTATAAACAGATATTGAGCACCATACTGTTAAGAAGACTAAAGTGATATTCGTTAAACGATCGAGCAAATAGAATGAATTGAGACACAAAATACCAACTCGACGGACAGAGGCTCTTCTTAAGACTACAAAAAATCCTAGCCCAGTATGAAAAGCATTGTAGAGCCCTAAACGACAAAATAAAGTTTACGGATAACGTCCATTTCCAAGTGGTAGATATACATCTTTTCACAGCTTTTGTTGCACATTTAAGGCCGCGCTCGCCCTGGTAAGTATCACCGCCCTTTATAAAGACGGCATAAAGAAAGTATGCATGACTTTTAGGGACACCATACAGCTATGTCTACCCTTTTCTTTTCCCATTCCTATCCCCTACAAATCCTTACTTAATCCTTCAAAAAAAAAAACATCCGTTGAATTAAGATTCTCTTAATTTCTTGAAGTGGTTTGAAAATGCGTCAAAAGCGTTTAAAAGTGTTTTGAATTCAATCAATCGTTTTTGCCGATTTTTTTATTTTTAATGTTACATGTTTTTTTTTATTGTTTATAGTTATATTTTTATAAGTATTGTTGTTTTTGTTATATTTGTGGCAAATAAATAAATTGATTATAAATTGATTATTATTAACTTGTCAAAGGTTCCATAAAAAAACCAAGTTTCTCGTAAATAAATCATGAGATGGCACCTTTTGACCTTTAAAAAAACTTTATGAGATCACATAAAACTAAATTGAGCCAAAATATCTTTTCTGTTGATTGAAAACAAAAATTGACATTAAAAGACCGTTACCTTGAATCACCTTTGACGTAAAGTTATTTAATACATTATAATATTCGTAAATAGTGAGTTGTTTATCCGCAATATTTTTTATTGATTTTACGTTTCTAAATTGATTACTGAAAATGTCGAGTTTCCGAAATCTTACGTCGTCAGTTTTGTTTAATATATTATTTTTCATTTCATGCATATAATTTTTCTGTATATTTTTATATCCCAACTCCTCCTAAGCGATTAGACCGATTTTAATGAAAATTAATTTTGTATATGTTCGGGTGGACTGACGTATTAGTTTCACATTTGTGTGTAGCAATTTGCAGTTTAATTGTTTCCCCAAATTCGGGCAAATAAAAGTAGATCTGTTACTCTTTTTTTTTTAACTTTTTTTTATCCGCTTACAATATCGCTTAATGGACCGCATTCAGAAGACCTACATAGTTCATTATTACAACATCTCGTAAATGCGGCCCATAATATTTAACTAAAGACATCAATTGTCCACGGATGCCAAAATAGAGGAGGTTCTGAATTCGACTTAATCAAAATAACTGAAAAAAATATTTCACGAACGTTCACTTCTAAGGCCGTTTGAAGTTACGCCCTTTTGAAGTTACGAAGATTATACAATATAATTATTACGAACCTGATATTTATTAGTGAATAAATAAATTATATTTACTTTTATTTTTTTTATATTAGTAGCGTTCAGACTATGATGAGGAAAATCTTTTAATAGGTTTGATGTTATTGATACGATCTTTAATTCGCAACTTCATGCTAATTGGTCAAAAATGTGCGATTGGTGTCCAGTTTTTTCGGCTTTATTTAATGAGAAATCTGTCATCTCCAACGATATATTACCAATTTATTACAACTCGACATTTTTGATACGTACCCATTTGTATTCAACCAAAATTTAATCCGAAATGACGCACATATCTGACAAATATGACTGATGAATGTAACTACTGACTCCATGGCTAATTTTAAGTTCAAAGACCCCACGTTTTACAGCTTGTAGACAATGAATTCGATCATACCATATTGGATACAAAATTATGCGACAATATTTCCTTAGATATTAAAATAAACAATACAAAATTACATTTGAATCTCATATGAAGATGTCAAAAATGGATCGTTTTTGGTCTTTACGGAAGACTATGTCCCCTTTCTAAGGTCTATTAGTGAAATCAATCTATTAAAAATACATTAGAGGCACACAGTGGCAGCAAAAAAAATAATTGGTTTGTTACAAAGAATGAGAACGAAACTGGTATTAATACATTATTTTTGAATCTAGTTATTTGGTTTGAAGACTACCCATAGCGAATTAAAGAAGGCGCAAAGAAAACATCTCTCTGCACTGCCAAAGGATTGAACTGATTTAAATTATTTAAATGAATCCTCTACGATACGAGCAGCTAGGGATTGAATGCAATAAACTAAGAGTAAGTGGTAGAAGAATGCCTTTGTCTCCAGATAACATATTATTATGTATTGTTTAACTTGTTTTGTTTCGTTGGAATATTATTATTAGATAAATTCAAAGGAAGCTTGCACGTGTACTATGAAAACACTATCAAAGCAAAACCTAGCAAGGGTTGCAGCGCAACGAGTCCGCTGTATCTATCCGCCCTACAATTTTTTCACGAAAATAAAGAAAATTGTAGAAGATGTAAGAATATCAAGCTCAGATGTAACAAACATAAAAAAAGCAATTTAATTGAGAATAGTTACTATTTTCTAAATTTGAAAGTTGGTTAGAATTCATCGTATTATTGCCTGATATTTATCCAGTAGTCGCCCTTATCTTCTTTTTTCGTAGAGAAATCCATGGCGGATATCTAACTTCCAAAAAAAAATGGAGGAATGAGATTATGTCGTACTCGCATCGACTAAAACCCCACGTTGGTCACCCTCTGCTGTTACGGGATCTCCCTTCGGAACGCTATCGCGGCCCTTCCTCCGCTTGGCTGATATAGCCTCGTCTCGAAAGCGATAAAAAAATTTCTTAAACACTCCCGCGGTGCTAATGAAATGATCTAAGATCGCCCCATCGCACCTCGACAGGCCCGACTACGAGTGGTGACTCTTCTTTGCCGGCAACTTCTTTTTCTCTCTGGAACTTCTTTCTAGAACATGACAGTTATGCAGAACTTGGCTACGGCCTTCCAGTCTATTTCTCCTCGTAGCATCGCTGACACGAGTACTGGGAGAGAGAAATCTTGGCTTTTTACTTGATTATATAACATTTTACCTGATAATAAATCTTGGCGCTTTACTTCCCATGGCAAATCACCAAATTATGTGATGCGAAGTCCTGATCATATCTACCGCAGTAAGAAGAGGCCGTCATCACGGAACTGATCACTGTAGCACCCGAGCCTAATAATTATCTGTGTAAGCCTGTAGGTAAGTTTACTTTCTTGTCATCGCATATAAGCTTCGAAGGTGGGAAGAAAAGCTTTAACTCGCTTAAGAGCGTATCGCTATTCGCAGAACCTAGCTAACCACCTAACTAAGACCTTTTGCTTCTCCTGTCGTTTAGTAGACTTGGGATCTTCAACCTAGCGAATGGTGCGACTTCGGCTATAGAACCTCGCAGCCATATTTGCCAATATTTCAAGGGAAGGAAAACGAGCTAGTATGGTTGCCTCCTACGATACGATTCTGCATGATTGATTCGATATGTTTGATTGGAGCAATTCGTGTTTGGACACTAGATCCTAACTCTACATCGTTAACGCCCAATATAACGCTACGGATTAAACAACATCTTCACAGAGGCGGCAAATCAGCGGCGGATAATCCTTTAGGCAACAAGCACGTGCCTAGGAGTGCGCGTACAGTTTTTTTTTTGACAAAACCACCTAGAAAATGTAACTTTTGAAAAAAAAATGGTTTTATTGGCTTCTCAGATTCAGGAAACTAAGAGATAGGTAGAGATACTTTATCTTTAAAACAAATTTATTATTATATTAAAACTACGTAGATGTTATTGACAATTACGACAAAAAAAATATAGGAAAAAAATTGAGCAAGAGTAAGTAGCATCGAAGAGGTGTTCCGCCACTGCGGCAAAACTCCTCGTTTGGACCCTAAAGGTTCAGTGGCAATCTGTGCATGGCACAAGCTACACTTTCAATCTGGAGAACAAGGCACTCTAAGTGTGCTTGTAAACCCCTACAACTATCTTGATGTAGGCCCAGATATTTCAGGTACGCGTCCACTCTGGCATTTGATTCACCTACACGGACGCACAAGTTCGGTGAATCTCTTCCTCTTGGCATATTATGGAACCAAAGTGCGTCAGTTTTCTGGTGGCCCTCTCGAAACTGCCACTACCGACCACCAGAGTGTCTGCATAGCAGATGATATTGGCTGCAGCGGAGAGATCAACACGCAGGACTGCGTCAAAGGCGATGTTCCATAGCAACGAGTCAATTACCGCTACACTGGATCTCCTCCTGGACTTTATTGGCGTCTTTGGTTGTGTATGCAATATACCTATCGCGCAAGTAGTCCCTGATTATTCCTGGCAGGTAGAAGGGAATATGGTGGTATTTGAGTCCCTCCCTGATGGTATCCCACGACAGCGAGTAAAAGCCGTTTACATTATCTAGGTTTATCGCCCGTTTTACACCACCCCGGGAATCAGTCCTATTAGAGACGTTGCTGGAGTTTCTTCCGCCACCGCTTCTTCTCCCAGCAATAACGCATCCCGAAGCGGTAGCAATGTTAGTTGTAGCCTTCCCATTAGTTCATCATTCAAATCAAACATCTTATTCATTTCTATAGACGTAACAATTCAATCATATTTTTATTAAATAAATTCCTATTAGTGTTAAATCCGTGCGATACATTAATACTGCCTTTGATACTGCAATCGGCTTCAAATAACAAAAACCGGCCAAGAGCGCGTCGAGCACGTACATGAAAAGGTACCGTAGCCACTCTATAGTCCGTCCGAACGCTTGACAAAATAAATATCGACAAATTTCATTTTGCGATTTACTCCATACATTTGGTTAGGACGAATGTAAGTATATGCATTTGTCAATTTATATAACAAATTTATTATTACTTCCTACTTCAAACGTCTTAATTCTCCATCTTATCTTCTCCGTTATTTTGGTTTTACAAACTAATAATTCGATTTTAATAGCAAAATTGTAAAAATATTATGGAAGTGTACTTTATCACATTGCCGAGATATGTGCGAACATTCCTAAATTTTGTTATTGGCCAAATTTTTTAAACATTTCATGCGACTATTTGTGAAGAATGTGGTATCATATAAAAAAGAATTTTTGTAATTGGTTCGTAAGTGTCGGGAATACGCGCAAAAATACATAAAATCAATTTTGTTATTATGATTTAAAAGAAAAACTCACAGAACTAACTTTCCTGAAAATCTTCTTTTAATTAACTTTGTATTAAGATATCTCGAGTGAACTCGAAGGAGTTCCTAATGAACTACGGAACCCTAAAAAATTTATCGCAGCTCCCTGTACTCCTTTACATATGATAAGTTTCCGCATTTATCGAATGAGCATGGGTATTGTACCTACCCCTTTCGAAGGTTGCCACAGCCTTCGCTGGAATTGTTATCGCGGGCATATCGAGCGACTTTGTTCCACGATTACATGAAAGAGAGAGCCAAAGTGCAATAATGTCCATGTCCTCAGCGAATCAAGATATTGTTTCTCATAAAAGGTAGAGCATAACATCTTTTCACAGATTTTGCGACGTTTCTCCGACCGCGCTCACCCCGGGGAAGTACCACCATCCTATCCAACAAACCTATTCTATTCAATTTCCCATGTTGACAACGCAGTCACAAATCTTCGAATGTTCCGTGTGTCTATGGACGACGGGATCACTCACCATCAGGTAAACCGTCTGGTCGTTTGTCTTTCTCTCCCAAAAAAAATATTTTTTTACAGGTAAAAGATGACAAACAGGCAGACTGTTCACCCGACATTATAAGTTCGCATCAGTCTTAGGCACACATTCCTTTCTAAATGCGTGTGTGTTGCTATCCTAAGAAATTTGATAGAATAGGCTATTGAGTAGGATGGGTCAGGAAATATTTAGGAAGGAAAAGGGTAAGAAAAGAAATGACGGTAAGAATGACCATACAGTAACCCCAAAGTCATGCATATTTTATTTTATGCTAGCTTTTTATTAAGGGCAGTGGTACTTCCCCATACAAGCAGCCTAATCAGTGCAACATGATTATACAGAAGATGTTATGGCCCTCTATCTGAAAGAGAACAGAAATATGAGCTGTGATACTCCTTTACTTGCTACTTCAGCTTAACCGCTACAGCATCAAGCTTCTTTACTTCTTTTTTAGATCTAGAAGTACTGAGCATCTCTTTTCGTCCTCAAATATGCTAAAGAGGAGCAAGATGAACTGTTTGGATTAGTCCTGACCCTGGCCGGATCAAAATTACATCTTACAACATAGCAAACCATCAAGTATTATCACTACCTTCTTTACATTCAGCAATGTTCCACTAAACAATTTCATCATCATTTTCGCATCGCCAGACCAATACAACTTATGGTCCTCTAAGAAGATAGCATATGCATATCTTAAAGGCCACCAATGCTATTGAAACTTGGTGTTGACATAGTTCATGGGCCAAATGGTCACAGTCAGAATTTGCTTGCTTGTTTATACTTTCTTTGATTGAAGGTAACAATACTTTAAACATTCATTTGTTCAAATTCACAGGCAAAAAACAAGAACATGTTTTTTGCCTGTGAATTTCACAAGCATCAATATTGCAAACTCAACAATTGATAATCAAACAAATTTTGTCCTTTTGATAAGGTAGTTAACCACAAAGCTTCCAGTATAGAATTTATTGCACAAATAAAATTGCAAGATCTGATTTGCACCAAACTAATAATTTTGTAAATGATAAGGAATTTGCTTATCTATTATTATTTTTACATGTATTTACTACTGAACCAATCATTAAGAAATTTTACATAACTATTGTCAGGTTATGGAAAAGGATAATGGTAACCTAACACAGAAATACTACTCCCAATTATTAAATAAAACATGCAGAATTATTAAATGTCATGAACAAAAGTTTTACCATTGTGTAGAACTTTTATTAAAAAATATACAAAGGTAAAAAGATCATAGGAAAATCTGGTATTCCAAAAAATCAACAAAAACCTTAAATATAGCTCTAGTTGTTTTGCTGATTTTTTGTAGAACAGAGAATTTTTACTAAGTTTATTTAAAAAAAAATACATAAAAGTAATTTTTACATAATTTATTCCACTATTAATACAACTAAACAACAATAATAAAAATCAAATTATTGCTCGGTACTTAAATCTGATTTATTTTATTATAAGAGGCTTATACTATCATTTTACAGATTTTTACATAACTTTATCTGAGGACCCTTCGGCTAATAACTCTTGCTCTGCTGCTGCTTTCGAGGCCTGTATCCGTGGACGTACATATTTAAAATATTTATAAACATGATCACCCATGATGATCGACCCGTACAGTGTAAGACCTATACAAACTAATACACCACCTCGGTGTAATTTATCATATATAATTTCTTTTGCGTATTTTCTCATCCTCCTGTAAAGAAAGAATATTACATAAAATATTTACCACAAACAAAATGGAGTTATGATATTGAAAATCACTTTTTATCTAAATCTACTATCTTCATTACAAAAACTTACTTTATTTTATATTTCCATAAACAGTATCAGTAAACCTAACCTTGGTTTTATATCGAATATTCTGAAATAAATGTCGGTTCAAATAAATATTTTGCTTATTAAATTATTTTGACAGATGACATTGACAACAGCAGCAAAGCTGAAAGTTTTAACCTAAAGAATCTAAAACTTTATCCAATCAGCCAAGTTATAATCGAAGAATAAAAAGATCTTTGTAATTATTCCAAATAAATAATTTATTTAGAAAATAATAATTGATTTTTAGCATTTGAATCAAAACATAAAAATATTTTAGTAATATTTTGAACTCTGATTATTTTATTACATAGTACTTATGTTATTGCTAATTGAATTTGATTTTTTTTTATTGTTGTTGATTTACCTGCAGTTGTGATACTATTACCATTGATCTATTTTTTTAACGATGCTATGATATACTTTTCATTGCCTTTACATTTGACAGAAATGACGCGTTAAAAAAGTTAATGACTGAATATAAATATAACCTTAACTTTTAAATATTACGTATTGAACAAATCAGCAAATATTATAATAGTCAGTTCCTTTGCAAAAATACATTCTCTTTTTATACAAAACGATGAACATTGTTGCTATTGCCCACAGCAGAACTTATGTTTATAGAATATTCAGTAAGCGGCTTTCATCAAAAGTACCCCTAAAACCTGTCATTCCATTAGAAAAGAAGCAAGGTACAAATTTTAAAGTTGATTCTAATACCATTGCTCTTCTAGAAAGACTTTCATTAGTAAAATGTGATAACATTGAAGGCGTAAAAGTATTAGAAGATTCTATAGCTTTTGCTGATAAAATACTTCATATAAATACTGAAAATGTTGAACCACTTTACTCCGTACTAGAAAATGAGTAAGTAAAACGGCAATAATTGTTTATTTTTTAAACATTTATTAAACTATCTCTTTTTAAAAGAAAATTAAGACCAATATTGTTATGTAAAAATTGAACTTATTATAGAAAAAGTAATCACACAAATTATTGTATAAAAATACTATAGCATTAATAAGCGTAGCTTGGAATTAATTCATTATCTCAATTTTTTTCAGAAATCTTAGCCTCCGTTCAGATAAAATAACTCAAGGCAATTGTCAAGCAGATGTTCTTAAAAATGCAGTGATAACGGAAGATGATTATTTTGTAGCACCACCAGGCAACATACCCTTGCATGAAATACATGATAAAGAATATGATCAATCTGTGAAAAAAGATGAGAACTGAAATACAAAAAGTATTTAACCTAAATAATTTTTTTAAAATAACAACATTTAATAACAACAGCCTTTCATACAAATATGAGGAGGCAAGTAGAATCATATTGCAAAACATAAGAATGCAATGGTTGCAATTTATTTTTGCAAAAACATATCAACATATGCCAATATTTATGGAAAAATCAAAAGCTAATGAAGCTGTAAATAGTACAAGTACATTTGGATATATTAGCCAACAATTACCTAAATATGATCAAATTGTGGAATACAATTTAGATAAAGGCCACTTTAAACAAAATTCTGAACTATCCCTCAATATTGTTGTTCCTACACATGATATAATGCCATTTTTTATGCAATGGCAGAGATATAGAAAATATTGGTGGAGTTCTGTTAGTATACATATTTAAACAGTTATAATTACTTTATATTTATGATTTTTATTACAATTCATTGTCTTAAAAATCATAAATATAATATACTTTTACCCTTAAAATATGTTTTATATAGGTGACTGGTGATTTACAAACAATATTTAATCCGAGCATGCAATAGTTCATTGTTGTCATATTTATGTAGTGTATTTTTTGATCTCAGTGGTAAATTAATATTTATGTTAATAATATTTTTAGTTTTCTTATGTGATGTAATCCCCACATAATAACATCTTCAAGTATTGAAAGTGACTCACCAGTTACCCTGTATAATAGCATACAGCCCTCTGTATGCTATATACAGAATAACTGGTGTGTAAAATGCAGCAATGAGTTTCATAATTATGAAAGTACAATGTCTGTTATAACAATTGTTCAAAAAATTTACAAATTTTTATAGTCCAAATATTTTGACTGAATTATTTTAGTGTCCAATTTATTGTTGAATTTTTGGTATTATAAATTTGTTTACAACAAGTATGATAACTAATATTGTGTCACTTAGGATCTTTCATGTTTAAAATAAATAAAATATATAAACTTAATGGGTGATTAAGTTCCCATTTTATAACAGAAAATTGTTTAGGTGCAATTTTTAATTTTAAACAGATGGTAAGAACATCTGTTTAAATTCGTGAATATCAGTTGACTATAGCTTTGTCATAAGTTAAATTGTACATAATTTTCACAGACAAAGCGGTAGCATAACATTTCCATTTTTAGAATAAAGTTACTTTTAATTTTCATTACTATTCAAAACAACAATTGCATCTGCTATTAAAGACATTCTTCTTTTTAATTATATGTATAAACATCAATTTCTATTCAATATGAAAGGATGTTTGTTAATAGTACTAAAAATTGTTTGTAAAATTATTTATGTATATAATTAAAAAATTAATAATATATAATCAAAAAATATAAGTTTATTTTTAATTAAATGTTATGTTTTTGATTATGATGTTTTCTTCAGATAACTACAACACCAAGCCTCTTTAATATAAGTGATATTAAAGATAACGAAAAGTCTGCAAATGCAAATATAATAGCAAATTTCGATTGGGGTCTAAAGACTGTGGAAACGTTGACTATAGATACAAAAACTGTAAGTTTATTTTACTGTTATCACTCATAAATTATGTTATCATATTCTGATTATTTTTTTCATTTAGGATACTAAGATGTCTTTTCTGAATTGCAACATGTCATTTGAAGATGCATTAATTACCCTTTTATTAGACGGATTAAGTAATAGAACCAAGGAAGAATATTTACAACTCCACAATAAAATAGCACCATATAAAATTGCTGTCGCTATAGATTGTAAAGGTAAGATAATACTGTGCTGTAGTATTACTGATTTTAAATAATAATTTTTAACTATATTTTTATACTAAATGAAACAGGACTATGAAAAATTTCACCCAAATAATTAATGTGGCTTACAGGTTATCAATCACACACAAAGTAAATGGTTTAGTGATGCACTAAATAGCTCTAATATTGACAAAATAATTATGATGAAATAAGCTTGATATATTATAAGATGTTTTATAAGGCTAAAAACTTATTTTACAGACTCTGAAAACTGTAACAGTCTTCAAGAACTTGCTATATTTATAATGCATAAATTAAAAACGAAAAATATATCAACCAGATGTCCAGATTTGTCAATGGCATTGGATTTGCAGGTAAATGCTTAATTCTGTCTCTTAAAAGCACAATGCCAATGGTATACTGGACCAAGTTGGATCAACTTCTAACATTTTTTTATACTATAATTATTAACTTTAACAAAAGTTCTTTAAGTAGAAAACGCGGGTTTTTGAGATATTTGATAAAAGTAATAAAAAAAATTGATTCATAGAAAATAAGTTTTTATCACATTCTACATCTTTGTAACAGATCATGTAAATGTCATCTAGGTAAAGCAAATTTCATTCTAAGAAGCTATATCGAAGTAATTATAAAAAAATTATAATTTTGATATTGATGCTTTATTAGACTTTATGCATTAGACTTTTTGGTACTATGTTGACTATACCGGATGGATGACTTTTAATACTTGAGGTGTTATTTATAACAAACGAAAATAAGATTAAAAATAAATATTGATCACCGCATAAATATAATCTAAAGTTAAATAACTAGTGTGTACATGTGATTGCAGTTAAAGTACAACTTCAGAATGGGCGTTACTTACACTGCTATTATCACTGAAAATACTGTTACCAAAGGAATTTTACAGTTGCTAAACAGCAGCACAATGCTTAAGGTAAATATTTTATTAAAAAAATCAATTTGCATTCTTAAAATTTGTATAACCCAAAAATGTTATTTTGATTTTTTCAGGAACATTTACATTTAATCGATTTCGACTCCTATGCAGCATTACTTTGTGGTAAATGATACAGAGTTCTGACTCAATTGTAGCAAAGTGCATTTTAATGTATAATAAATTACATTTGTTATCAACGAATTCCTCAAAATAATTAAAATTGTCACAATGTTTCTGTAATCTTGTTATATAATCAGCATAAGCATTATAAGCAAGGCCATAACAGTGATTTCAACCGTTTTTTTCTTGCTAAACATTCTTTTAGTTATATGGAAGTGTCAAGATGTAGCTAGGAAATTTAAAATGATGCATGGACAAACTTTCAGACTATTTATTTAAGGAATACTTATTGCAAATAATTACAGTAGCTTGTAATTGTGTATAAAATTGATGTACAATAATTATAAAGATGATTTACAAAAACACATTTTAAGTTTCAATGCTTCTCGCCCACCACTATTTATTGATAGAGATATTTGGTTTGTAATTATATTTGTATAATAGGTATATAAATACGTCAAAAGAAAGGACCATAGCATTTGATATTTTTTATTACAATATTCATGACTGGAAAAGTTTAGTACAGCTAAGATCATATGTTCTCTTCAAACTCGTCAAATACAAGATGTTAAAGAAAAAAAACAATATAGGCTGCCAGAATATGTGCTATTTTTTCCGTGAAACAAATGCCGACAACTTAGTATGGCATGTCCACAAAGTTTCGTGATCATGCCAAATATGAAATACAAGCATTCAGTTATACTATAAATAGAATTTAGCCTATTAAAAAATAGAAAAGGAAAATCTTACATGTATTTATCATACATACTTATAAAAAGATTCCAATCTATTCGTATTAAAAAATATCTATGAGCTATGTTAGTTTTATTCTATGCGTAACTCGATATTAATCAAAAATTTTAATTCACAGACTCGCACATGATTGTAAATTGAACTTTTAAAGTAATGGTATTTGCTTAAGTATCGATAAAATTAATGGGCGTATAATCAGATTTCATCACAAGCAACTGCTTTCAATTGCTTCCACAATTACCCACACAAGTTATACAGCTAGATCTTAGGTAGTATTATTGACTTATAATAACAGACATAACGTCAAATTGTTTTATTGCATCTTCTGGCTTCCTTATGCTGGCAATTGTAACTTCTTTCCTTTTAAGACTGTAATAAAAAAGAAAACATTACATGTTAGTAATTAGAAAACACTGAGCTATTGGGAATACAATTTTTTAAAATTTCAAATAAAATAATAAATATTTAAAAGTTAGAGCCAAAGTAACTTAGCCATTTATTGTTATTTTTAACATTCTGGTGCTTGTGTTTAAAGAAATGGATACAATTCCATTTTACTCTCTTGTATGATGATACATTAAATATTAATTTGTTTTATTATAATAACAATCCATTGTCAAGTACATATTAAAGTTTACTTCAGCATATAGATATTTCTGCATTAGTGCTTTTATAAAAAATATACTTCATATTATATCTCACCGATAGTGTACATGAACTTAATTTGATGCAGGTAACAAATGTGTAAGCCATTACATATTAAAGAATAACTGAATTTATGAAAATAATTTCTTAAAAATAAAATGGTAGTGCCCTCATTTAGCTTAAATATTTACAATGAGCAGCAATAAATAGAGCTAAGGAACAAAAGTGTACGAATTGGTTATTTGTTTACAATACCAACATATTATATGCAAAAAATTTTCAAGTATGAAGCAAAATTTGGGTTTGTCCTAGTTATTATTTGTATGGAGAGTTTTTGCCACCAATTTTGATGATACGAACTTGGTTTGCGGTCACCGAATATGATCAGTGCACCCTGAGGGCAATTTAATCATTCAAAAACATTTTTCTATTAAAATATAACTCACTTGTTTTTTATTGGTTTTCTTGCTTGACACAAAATCACTTAATCTATTTACTTTAGACTGTTTGGGTTAGGTTAGTTAGTTGCATATGAATAATATGTAATTTCATTAATGGCGATGCTCAATAGAAATTACAAAATTAATAGTTTTTTTTTAGAAACTAAGGATTTCTCCACAATTTTTCACTTTATCTATGCTAGTGATGATGGTTCTCTATCTGGTATAATTTTTTTCAAGCAAAAATTCTGTATGTCAATATTCATGACAATTATGGAATTTAGAGAGACCTGCAGGAAATAAGTATATAAATATAATTAAAAATGATATATACCTTTTGTAATGTACAAGTAGAAGAAATCACAGTAAAGTACAGTTTGTATCACACCAGCCACAATAGCAATTAATTCATAATGATCTTCTGCAATGTAGCGGTAAATCTGTAAATGGTAAAAACAAAATTAAAACTTATATTATTTTGATTTCTTTAAGAACATAATTTTTTCATTTTCAAGAATAAACAGTGTTTCAAATGAACAGAGAATAAAATCATAATCATAATATTGATAAATAAAAACTTTATCTATATGAAAATTGAACAGACTGACAAGTATGAAATTTGGCACAGTTAAAATGTATATAGAAAATGTGTGCAAAAAGAATGTACTTGTTATATAATACTAACTAGAAGCATTTAAAATACATTTAATAGAGTCATTACACACTATGCCATTATGCACTTCAGGAAGGCAGCTACTTCTACTATGTGCAAATTTCCATTTTATATGATGGCTTGTATTCAGTCCTAGGTACTCCAAAAGTATTCAGTCCTAGGTACTCCAAAAGTATTCAGTCCTAGGTACTCCAAAAGTATTCAGTCCTAGATACTCCAAAAGTATCCAGTCAACCTATCTTATTTAAAATTTTAATATATATAATTTAGGTCAACTAAAAAGTTACAACTGTTTTAATAATCATATTTCTTTAATTTAAATTATGATATTAATAATTTAAAGGAGCAGGACCATGTCTGTTAGATTAACTCTATATTTATATTATGATATTAATGATCATAAAATAATATATTATCTATGCAAGTTGTGCTAATAAACTACTTACCCAATTAAGAAGATAAAGTCCTCTATAGGAACCTAAAGCAAATAGATAATGGGATGTGATACTTTCAGCTTCTCCAGTTTTTGATACTAAGAATAATTGGGGCAAAATTGCCACTGACTCCAGATAAATAGAAAATGTCCATAAAACCTGTAAATTTTAATTTATTTGATTGCTACACTTTATCAAGTAGTAAATTAGACACAGCTGTAAACTTCAAATGCTATGCTATGTCATACGAACCTCAAGAACCGTAAACTCCCGATTAATCAACAATGCGAGAATTACAGACGGAATAAGTAAAAATTCAATGCGGAAAGTGTCATGATTGTGGTCGTAGGTGGCTTTAAACTTCACATACATCAAATACACTGTCGCATAAGAAGCCACTATGAATACAATTTTCATAATAGTGTTATAGGCAGATACAAACGTTGTCAGTAAATCCAAATATCGTGACGTGTAAACAATTGCAAACAATATTTGCGACTTTCCTGATATTCCTGTAAAGTATACATGTCAAGTTATTTACAATTAATAGGTGGTACGTTAAGAATAAATGGCATGCCGGTTACACGATAAATCACCTGCACATGATCTCGTTTTCCATATTTTGATTAACAATATTAATATAGCTAAAAGGTGGGATAAATCGGCGAGTAAGCGGAATATATTCATGATTTACTACTTAGGGAGAAACAATTGTTAAATGCCGCGTACACTAACACCTATAGCAATCTTTTCATTCAACCAAAAATGACGTGGCTGAATGACACAGAACTCCAATGTTTACAGTTTAAAAAATGTTATTTAATTTTTTTTTTGGCAAAATGAAACCTATTTATTATTTAGGCATATAATTGTATAACTTTCAAGCCAGTTTTAATACAACTGTTTGACCGCAAACAATCTTTATTCTCGTGAATATAATCTTGTTATATTTTTGTTTATTTATTTATTTAAACGCTCTAATCTCTGGGACTGAAATTCGGCATGAAAAATATTTCTCATATAGGACTAACATATTCACGGAATAGGTCTACCATCCCGCAAAAACTCTTGATAAGAATAGAGCAGCAAATAATAAGACAGGAAGACATTGATTTAACTAGCTTAAATCAATGTCTCCCTGTCTTATTATTTGCAGATGTCAGTACCCGTAAAAATCTGAAGTTGAATGGCAATTATTTAACGAGATCATTTTCAAGGAACATTACTAAAACTCCTTTAAAATGTACTGTGAAAACATTAAAAAAAATCCGTTATTTTAATTAAAAAATAAAGTACTTAACCCAATTTCCTAAAGAGTTTATCGGACCATATATAGAAGCATATTCATTATATAAGCATGAACATACCATCAAAACAGAAACATCCAAATTGAGAACCTCCTCCTTTTTTGACAACGGTAAAAAAATCTTTTGGTTTTTATTATAATGCTTACTTACTTATCTCCTAATCGACTCTACGTATCACTTGTGTGCTTTATATAATAATATTCTAAGAGCATAGAAGGGAAGGGAAGGAATGAGTTTATTTCATTTTAATAAATAGCTAATTTTGTTAAAGACTGACGGACAGGCATGGATTGCATGGTATCTTCATCAAGTAGACTTAATTGGGCACTGATTAGAATAAGTAGATTGAATTCCGTGGCCAAAATTGGAACAGTAGTACATTATGATAACTCAAAGTTAAAATCTGATACAAACATACGTTATACTACAACAAATTAATCAATAAGTATATATACAGTTTATAGTCTAAATAATCTTGGAGCAAAAAGCTTCACAATATAAGATGTACAAATAATTTTAAATTCGACCGATTTAAATTAAATTAATTGGTCAGATAACGTACAAAGTTTGCTACTCACCATAAGGCATAATTTATACGTTTGGTTCTTATTTGTTTGGTTGAACGCGCTAATCTCAGGAGCTACTGGTTCAAATTGAAAAATTCTTTCGGTGTAAGCCTATTTATTAAGAAAGGCTTTGAACTATATAATATCAGGCATAGAACATTTACGTAAGTGAAAGTGCAGTGAGCAACTAGTATAATAAGTTTACTAGTACGTTGCTATGCATTACGTTTACAAGTTATATATTACTATATAACTTGTATATTACTAGAATTTATACGTTTTATTTAAATTCAAGTTGATGAGTATTAAGGCTAGTTGAATTTGCAAGGTTAACTACTTGGAAAGCAATTCATAGTGCTACAATCACGTGCACTCCTAATGAAGTTTCTTTTTTCCAGCTTTTCTTAGGAGCATCAGTTCGTTGGTAATGGACAAGAAGGATTAATCAAATATTAAAATATTTTTGTTCCAAAACACTGTCAGGAGATATAAAAATTCTTCTCTACTAAAACCGATACTGACATATCTGATTTTATAGGTTTTCTTCAAAATGCTGGGTATGTAGCAAAAAGTAGGAGTAGACACTATTGGATTTTTGTCATTTTATGTGGCATTTTTCGTGCCGAATAAAAAAATAAGCAATGACGTACGCAATACAATCACGAGTTCTACCTATGATGACACCTGCTTGCAGTGCATTTTGGAATGCGCACGATATGTGCAAGAGATGATTACAGATTTACATGGCAATGTAAAACTAGCACGACATGATCATCTGTTTAAAATCAAAGAAATCAATCTTATTTATTTATTTTAATTTAACTCGTATACTATTATAAATGAATAACTTAATGACACAGCAAAATATACATTAATATGGTTAATATATTAAGAAATGTAAATCGCTTTAAGTTAACTTATTTTACCAATCTCACAAAATTTGACAAAAGGTTAATAACATTTTAAAATAAATTATTGCTTATCGCTTGTTCTATTATGTTTATCATTATAATATTTTTAGGACATCGAGCCGGATGCATAGTAATGACAGCAGTAAAGTAGTTATTGACCGGAAGAAAATTAGGAATTTTAGTATAGTCGCTCATGTCGACCATGGGAAAAGTACTTTAGCTGACAGATTATTAGAAATAACTGGTGTCATAAAACCCAGCACAGAAAATGCACAAGTTCTTGATCAATTGCAGGTATTTATTAGGTTTTAATCATTACTACTTGGCTCTAAATGATACACATCATGATAAGTTTGTACTGGCAAAATTGCAGGTTGAGAAGGAAAGAGGCATCACTGTTAAAGCTGTTACTGCATCATTGAACTACACATTCAATAATGAATCTTATCTCCTTAATCTTATAGACACACCCGGACATGTAGACTTTTCTAATGAGGTAATATTTATTAAATGTAGTTTACACAAATAAAAGTCGTAAGTCAGTATTACATTAATAATTTATATAATTTACACACCATTCAGGTTGTGAGAAGTGTTACCGCATGTCAAGGTGTAATACTTCTTGTTGATGCCAATGAAGGAATCCAGGCGCAGACAGTTGCTGTTCATTCTTTAGCTAAACGAAATAATCTAATTATTATACCCACATTAAATAAAGTAGATTTGCCCCGTGCCAATCCTGATAAAGTGAAATCCCAACTGGAATCTCTTTTCGGTATTAACCCTAACACTGTGTTGAGTGTATCGGCAAAAAAAGGTTGGGGTGTTGAAGAGTTGTTACAAGCAGTCATAATGAGGATACCTCCACCAGAAGTGGACCCGACAGGTCATCTTAAAGCACACATAATAGATACATGGCATGATAAATATAGAGGGGTACTATGTTTGGCATATATTCACGCTGGCACACTGCAAATTGGACAGGCAGTAAGATGGCAGTCGAACCCCAAACAACACAATGTGAAGTTTTTAGCACTCTTGAGACCTGGAGAAGAACCTATTGATAAAGCAACAGCTGGCCAAGTTATAATGGTGGGTAAGTAATATTGATAATTCTCACTAATATTTTAAATATAAAATTGAGTACAACCTGTAAATGTATACAACCTTTCATAATGAAATTGATATAAACATAGTCAGAGGTACAAAACAGTTGGTTATTTTACATTCAGAAAAAAGTATCATTTTTTTTTTTTTTTTTTTTTTTAATAGAGAAGGAGGCAAACGAGCAGGCAGCTCACCTGATGTTAAGTGATCACCGCCGCCCATGGACTCCCGCAACACC
>JAOCPS010000002.1:966007-987974 GCA_025505425.1 Graphium colonna | reverse complement strand
GAGCGCTATTAACATGTAAAAATTGCTTTACTATAAAATAAATAACAAATTTTACTGCCCCGCAATATGATAAAAGTTTCTCGTAATTGACAAAAAAATAATAAAATTTTTAAATAAATAAAAAGCTTTAATTTTCAAAGTTTCGCTTTATATGATTATTTAAAAAGAAAAACTGAAGTGAATAATACAAGTAATTAAAATATTTGACTAACACCAGTTAAGATACTCGAAATGTTAAGACTATACAAATTAACGGGTATGCATTTTTGTCTGTGTTTGAATATAAAAGTGAATAAAAAGTATAACAGAAGATAAAATAAATCCAATACGTACCAGATTTTATTAATATTTTTTTGGAATAAATATCAATAACATTTATGGAATAAATATCAATAACATTTTTGGAATAAATATGATTAACATTTTTGAAATATATATCACAATAATTTCAATTTCAACTTCTTCGGTTTTATCTCAGATAAAAAAATAAGTAGTTGTAAAGCAATATTTTAGCAGCCCTTACTTTACACTATTTTTGCTGATAAAGTATATTATACGTATATATAAGTACAATTTTGTCGATTTCCTATCTCATATGACATTTGGATATTTTTTTCGTCTTTTTATCTAGCAACCCTGAGCATTTTGCATCATATGTTTATGTACGATACGAATTAAAATAAGAAAATAATATAAATAGTTCAATTAATAACATTCACCGGTAAAACGATATACTGTCTACGTTTTAAAGTAGTTCGGAACGGTTTTTGCAAGATTAACACTAGTCGGCATTGTCTAAAAAAAAACGACAAAGTGACGTATTGTCTGTTCAAAAGATAGTTTCATACTAATTGTAAATTCTATTTACCGACTAAAAGTCTATTCATCGTACTGGCGTCAATATTCTGTCATTACGCTCTATCTGGATTATTCTCTTATGTGAGACCTGTTTTATAAATCCTTGACATTGACAGAATCATCGAGTTAACCTTAATGGAGCCATTGTAACAAAAGAAAAAGAAAATGATGTAATATAATTCAATTAAAAAAACACTTACCGGTGAAATGATATTCCGTCCACTTTTTTAAGTACTTCAGACCGATTTTTGCAATTTTTAATGACACAAGTCGGCATAATGTACGAAAATAACCTAACAAATAAGTGACGTATTGTCCGCTCAGAGCTCGGACTCGTACTGATTGAATGTTCTATTTACCGATTCAAAGTCTATTTATCGTACTTTAATCTATATATGTGTCATTGCGCTCTGTCTATATCAGTGTATAATCTGAGAGATATGACTACTTATTTATAGTTGTCTACTTAAAATAATTTAGACATCGCCACTTTAATAATGCTTCTTAAGTCAAAAAATGTTTGAGTAGTATTTTTATAGTCCATGTATGATATATTTATTCCAGTTTTAAGTTTTCCAAAAATAAATATAATAACAATAAATGAAAAATACCTAAATATAGTGCCGGTCAACAAATAATGTGCATGACCCCTCGCTATTTTGCTGAGTCATAGCTGTCAAGTCGAAAAATGTAGTACTTTTTGACAGATCTTCGACAACTCGAGGCCAAACTCCGTGTACTTTATTAGTTGAATAGCATAGTATTTATCTTATCTTCAACAATTTACAGAATTACGAAAAAGCATTAGAAGCACTAAAAGAAGCTACTCGCTGTATAGCAAAATCATCAGATCCCGAAATTGGTAAGATTAAAAAAATACATGCGCCTACTAAGAAAGTATTACAAAACATTTTGTTTTGCTGACTGCAACTAATTTTCTCATATTTTTTTAGGGTCACAAACAATAGCCCTTCAGGAACAATCCTCATATCTAAAACGGTTTATAGAAGTGAAAAAACTGCTCGAAAGTGGTGATATACACGCAGGTAAATATTTGATAACTTACCACGACAACGTATAAATAATATTTTGTTTTCATATTTTATATTGATTTTTAAAGGTGTTACCAGTGGCCAACAACTTATTCACGCAATAAGTGGTAGAGCTGGGTTATTATCAGAGGAGAAAATACTCAAATTGATAATACAGAATGCGCCCAACCATCACGACGCAGACCGTAAGTAATATTTTTCATGAAAGCCACTATTGTTTTAATTTAAAACTATTCATAATTTATTAATTATTAGCCTAGATGTTGTCTGCGGTTTTACATGCAATTTTGATTCATTTATTTTAAAACAATAAAATTCGTATAATTTACCTAAAAACCTTTTTGATATGCAACATCTATAGGCCAGGGTAAACCTGATTGTTGGCGTGGCAATATAAGCCGTGGCGATGCATCGCCACGCTATATGATTGAAAGTATGTTCTATATATTGTATACAGCATATATTTTTTTCAGTAGAATTTTTTGTAGTAAAATACAATGTTAATATCAATTAATTTTTGTATGTTTTTATTACGCCATATTTAGTTCCTGTCATAATTTGTACTTTAATGCCTATTTCTTGTACAAAATAATTTCGATGTTTCACATCTGCCAGCCGTCACATCTCGTGACGGCTCAACATTTCTTTATTTTTCTATACTTCTAAGCGGCGAATAAATATTAAACATATACCAAATTTTAAGTTAGACCTACACGAATACAATATGAAAACCCCATTAATTTTTACACCCTAGTTTTTGTGTGATGTACGTAAAAACATATACAGACAGAGAGACAAAAATTCTAAAAGACATGTAATGACTTCTATTACTGTATAAAGACGGCTTATATTTTTTTAAATTATATTTTATTTACAAATATAGGTAATAATTTATTTAACGTTTTCACTTTAAGGGTTAGAGCAACGGCTAAAGTCTTTACAACAGAAGCCACAAGAAGATAATCAATCTACGGATTCTCCAGAACAAAGCATAGAAGAAGTTATTTAAGTATTGTTAAATGTTCGCAATTTATGGAAGAAACGAAAGAAGAGATTTTATCATAAAGTACATCATTATAAATGTATTCTAAGAATAACAAGATTTTGTATTTTATGTTCGTTTTTGTAAAGACAAAATAATTAAGATATGTAATAAACGCGTTAAATCAATGATAACCTACACCTAAAATTCTTTACTATGCAAGTCAATAAAGCATTGCATAAATCCGCGCCATGTTGTGGCGTCATACCTGTCAAATCCTAAAATATAAGTAGGGTCAGTAAAGCAGATATTTTTAAAATAAAATTTATTTTTAGTAATATTCCGCAGATCACCCTGCTTGAGTAATTATTTAGATATGAAATATAGAAATCGGTGCATCAATGACGGTGATATGCTCGAACATACCCAAAAACATAGAAACATTGGATTAAGTTCCGCCCCTTGTAAGTCTATTAAAAATGTTAAGGGAGCCTGAAAAAAAAACCTACAATATAGTCATAACTATGCACATGTTTTCATGCTGATGATTGGCTAATTAATAAAATATTCAGATTTTTTGCTAATATTTTTTTTGCTATCCGTACTTGTTGACAACTTGAGGGCATTGTTGTGCACATTCTTATTTGAATTGTATAATAGAAATGACGGCTTGCATGATAAGTCTGAGCGCGACCGGTGGCGAACTAAATGTTGCCCGACTAAAGGAAAAAATTTCATTTAACTTTAAAAAAAATCTATTTGTAGGTCCTTTTTCTTTGGGTACTTTAAGAGTGCTACTCTTTGCATAGCAACATTCTGAATTTGATTTAAAAGAAAAACTACTCAACTGATTTTCCGTAAAATAAAAGGGACCATTCTGGAAGAATACCCTATAAGAAAGATGAAAAAAGAATTTTCAGATTTTTTAGAAAACAACATTTGAATTGAAAATATTCCTGCTTTTTTGAAGTCGATTAAAAAATTGCAAGATATAGATCAGTGGTTGCCAAACTTTAGTCCCATCACCTTTATAAAAAAAAACTAGCGTCCCCTAAACACTATAATCTAAAATAACAATACCATCTGTAAGAGTGCTGAAGCCCAATTCAGCGCCCACAGGGGGCACTAGCGCTCATTGGGAACCACTGATCTGGATTAAAATGGGCGGTTGAACTACATAATTTAGTTATAAAAACAACAAATATATTTTAGTTTATTTAATGGTTACAAATAAAATATGTATGTTCGTTCTAAACTCGGTTATGACATAAAAACATTAAATTAAATCAACTTATAACTGTTAAAATTTCGTAACATTAAAGCGTAAGTCACCTAAAGTAAGGATATGTGTGGACAACAATTTACATATTTCAGTATATAAGCAGGAGATCACTTTTTTTTAGTTTTATTTACTATTTTTTACACTGAAAAAAATTGAGTACATTTAGAAATTTTTCAACATGTTATACAAGAAATATCCATTGTGTGAAAATAGATAAACGCATTGTACTAATTAACAGATATTAAAATATCTACAATTCAATGGTAACAGAAACAAGCAAGTTTATAGAATGCCTTTACTTTGGGTGTAAATGGCATAGCGCATGCATTTAGTGCTTAAAGCTGGCTTCGAAAGTTCTATTTTGTAAATAAATTTTAAATTCTTTTATTTTCCCGTAATTTTATTTTAATTCGTAATATTTTTATCTTTTTACATAAAATTTTTGAGCTCTTTTTAATATAGTTTCGAGAGGCCTAGTTCATATCATTAGTATGCAATATGAAATGCTACTATTTAAAAAAAAACTTGAAGACTGGCATTATTAGTACAATACCAAAAAAAAGAAATTACCTGTTAAATATATAATACCATTATTTTAAGAGAAGTCTACAAATTTTCATATTTTATCACAGACTTCAAACAACTAAGAAATGTACTTTCGAGACATTATTTCCGTTATTTTGATGAACAAAACGAACTAGTGAAAATTTTATGGTACTATTTCGGAAGTACATCTTGTCATATAAAAATTATAATTTTTAAAATAGGTTTACAGATGACGGAGAAATGACGGAGAAATGACGGAGAAATGCATGAACATGCCTAAAAAATAGCTAGTAGAGAACCCTATACAGACTTTTTATTTGAAATCTTTTATTTGTTACATAGTATTATGTTTATGTACAATGAAGAACAAAAAAAACATCTGGATTCAGAATATCCTTCTTTTTGAAGTTGCCTAAAATGAATTTGTTCCAGTGTCTGATATGATATTACTACAATGCGATACAAGTTTTTCTATGCCAATTTATATTTATGAAAATTAATTTTTAAAGTACATACATTTAACAATATTAAAGAAAGTAAAAAAATTATTCTAAATAATAAAAAAAAATCAGAAAAAAAACTATGATGGTTAAATAATAATTATAGTATCCATAATAATTTTATATATAAACATGTTAAATAAAAATTCATTTCAGTCATATTTAGAAATACCTGTTAAAAAAAACTGCTTTTTACTCAATAAATAATGGGTATGAATAAATTTGTATTATGTGAACAATTTTAAAATCATTTTGAAATTACTCATATGTTTAAATAGTTTTGTATTTGAATACATTTGTAACTAACAGCTAGTTGTTTATATATATAGTTGGAAAAAAGCTTTTATAATTTTACCATATTTTTCTAGATAAAATATTACAGTGTTATTTAACAAAAAGAATTTTTCTATGTAAAGGTGATGCTAAAATTTATAAATACATAGTATTCTCCAACATCATAAAATATCTTTGATCATATTCACCAATTAACAATTATAAATATCAATAACAATTGTGGATATGAAAAGAAACAATGTTTTGTGAAAAAATATTTTGGAAAATGAAATGTACTTTTGAATATTTGTCGGTCAAATTAAAGTAAAATATACAGCTTTCACCAAACTTGTCTCCAGAAATATACCAATATAATAAATGAAATTAATAATATTAAAAAGACTGTTTTATACCCTTTTGTGAAAGTTGATAATATCACAATTTATGTTTGTTTTTTAATGAAAATAATGTTACTCTATTTAAAATTTTCGAATTATATAAATCTTTGGTAAAAAATAAGGCCAAAACTTTTTAGTCCCTTCTACTGTGAGAAGTCAAAATAAATTTTCATTCCTACACAAATTATTACCATATTTTTGTTATCTGAAATTGTCTTAATTTCTTCTGTAAATACTAATTGAATTCATATTAATTTCAAAGGTTATAGAAGAATCTTTTCATATACTTGGATAATATACTACAAAAGTTCATTAATTTCCATATTTACTTTTATTACTATAGTTATTTTAATGATGTAACAAGATGCTTTTATAAAACATTTTTTTTCCTTTTCTATTCATGTGTACTTCACTATGCCATGATTCACAGATAATCAAATAAAAATAACAAAGCATTATATATAGTAAAAGTAATTTCAATTATAATTCAGAATAAATATGTAAATGTGAATAAAGATGTATATTACATATTTCATCAATGGAAAGAAATTATTGTATTCATATTTTGTCAGAACTTACGACTCAGTGGAACAAGTGTTGTGAAAGTTGGCATTACATCCGACCATTTATATTTGTATCAAAATAGAAATCAGTTACAAAACTCTGGTCATATATCACCAATATTTTTAGTATCCTCTATAAAAAAATCTATCACATCTATCTGTCCTCCGATGTTTCCAGAAATTGGGCGTAGACATCTCTGTTGCATTCTCCTTTTTCATTAAACTTGTATTTGTAATATGAACCGTCCGCACAAATAACTGAAAATCAATTTATTTGCTGTGTCAAATTATGACAAAAAAAAATTTTGTAGAAGAATAAAATTTAGGTAAAAATGCCACTTATTTTCCATTCTTATTTTACTTATAACAATCATAAAATAATTGTTTTAGTTTTAAAAAATTACTTAACCTTTTTTTATTGACCTAGACACAATTAGACTGCTTTCTATGCCAATTTATTTTATAAGTTATATGCATAAAATTCTTTAAAAAAAATAATAATACACTCTTTTTGTACAAGTAATTGTTGATATATAACAAACCTATAAAGAGTAATCATTAATTTTCAAGGAGTACTTGTAAATAATTCGTGATTTTTGTATTTGAAATTTACATACCAATAATAGAACTCTTATCCACACCAAAAGCACAAATACAAGGAGGTCCATTGGGTATTGTGAATTTGCAAAAACTCCAATTACTTGAGAAATATTTCGGCAGAAAATTAACTGTTGCGAGAGTAGATTGCTTATTCAATTTTTCATCCTCCAAGTTAAATATGTGTACAGTTCCATGATCAGATGTCACACAGAGGTTAGTACTTGTGTGGTTGAAATTGATACAATAGATATGAGCCTGTAACAGAGTAAACATCATTATATGAGAAGATATACATATGTCAAAAGCAAAACATTTTTGAACTAAACAGATTTCTACAATGCATTGGACACATTAAGTGGTAGAGCATATAACATATTTTAACAGATGCACTTTTACAGCTGTGCTTGCCTGGGGAAATACCACCACCCTACACAATGCAGGCAAAAAATAAAGAATCCATGATTTCCTGTAAGATTACCATTCCTTCTTTTTCCCTCCAAATCCTTAATATGTTCCTGACCCACTCTATCCTATATACCAGTTTTATCCAATTTCCTATGATTACTATGCACACTTAACTCTCTGGATGTTCTGTGTGACCATAGGTGACATGATCACTTAACATCAGGTAAAAAATATGTTTGTTTGTCATCCTTTCCATTACAAGAAACCTAACACAAAACTATCATCCCAAACCACTTCCCATTTCCTTAACAATTAATAACACATGAAATATAAAAAGAAACAAGAAGTACTTTACTTATAAAGCCTAAATAATACTTTGCCTAATACACATTTAACATGTCATTAGAAACAGTCAAAAAAATTAATTAACTTCACTGTTACTCTATATGTTACAATTGTAATTATTCATTCCTTTCATAAAACAAACAATATTTATTTGTTATTGGCTGGCTTCACATGTCCATGGCCAACATTAGTGAATAAGCATTTTACATTAAAATAATGTAATTAGTGCCTGCCAGGAATTAGAGTACAACTTACTTGGATGCATCATATTAAATAGTAACTAGCAAAGTAGAACAAGAGATTCATGACATACATTACATCAAAAATGTTGATTTCCAAGTATTTTTTTCAGCGAAAAATGTAAAAATTACTTCAACGTCTTCAGAAGTGAACTTTCACAATCAATTTTGTTTTAAATGACTAAAATTGACAGATAGTTACTTTGATTTTTTTTATGGTATGTTTGCCATTTATGAGCCAAGGTATATAATTCTTTTTATTTTTATCTGAAGGGGTTTACTTACAAAATGGTTACATTAAAAATTGTTCAGAAGTTTGTTTTTTAAATCAAAATGACGAAAATAAATCATAAGGCATTTGAAGTCCGCTTTAGTAATTTCCAGTGAGAATATTCTTGTTAAAGTCAGTTAAAAATGTAATTTGTGAATTAACTTTACCCATTTACATCTTTAATATTCTAACCTGATGAGCTCCACGTCTTAGTTCTGCCAGCTTTTGTCCGCTGCTGGTGTCAAACACTCTGATGAGTGTGCCTTTGGTAGATGCTGTAGCTAATCTCGTACCGCCAACATTCAGTGCAAGGCAGCTAAGTGGAGCCTCATGTGCACTTATGAGATGACCTTCCGGAGTATTGTTTGATCCTGCTTGACTACTCAACTGTACAAGCTGTTAAGTAAAAACAGTAATATGAGAACAAAACTTTGTGTTGGATAAGGTACCAAGTGATTGGCTTTAGTTTTTTAGTGTAACTGTCTGATATTTCATTTAAAAAAAATTCCTAGTTACAGACTAAATAAATTTTTATATACCTGTAAATCAATATTTATAGTCACCCTAGTGTATTCACACAGAAATAAAAGAAGTGTAACACTTTGATACATATAAAACAGACTACAGTAATATGATAAATATCCATACCTGAACATGACCTGTTTTTCTGCTAGGATATGCAAGTAAAGCATTATTGCTATTTGGGCATACAACACATAATCCACGGGAATTCTGACATGTTTCAAAGACATGTAATAGTAGAGGCTGTGCAGTGAATGTATACACTTTGATCAGGTTCTCTGAAATTTTATAAATATAATATGTACAATGCATACACTTAAGACAACAAGAACAATACAGGAGAAAATAACATACCTAACACAACAACTATTCTGTCTCTTCTCAATTTGACTGCTTTCACTGGACTATTGAAATCAAGTGATATTGCCGAATCTTTCTTTAAATCATCCCATATTATGACTCTATTCGGGGGATATAAGGGAGTTTTACCTCCGCCAACCAAAGCCATATAATTACATCTATAAAGCATCTCTACGTAAGATAAACCACCTTCTGCAAAGTTTTGACGTTCTTTTTCTTTAAGTGGGTCACTATTAAATACTCTGAAACCATTCTCTGTCCCACAAGCAAAGCAACCTGAAGAAACAACAAAAAAAATAATTGACGAAATAACATTTCTTTTGCTATTGCAAAACAAACCAACAGTTAACTTACCTTGATCTTGATTAAATCCTACGTATAACAGACCATTTGAAAAGGTATTATCATCGGATATGTTCATTTTTATAAGTTCTGTAAATATATGAATTACAACAAACAATTATGGAATCCTAGTAAATAACCATAGTTTGACTTTGCGGCTACTTGACACAAAGATATATACAAAAAATAGTGTTGATAAATTGACAACGTATGTTGACGTTTGAATGACATTAAGAGGTCACAGGTTATACTTTTAACCAAGATAACACATAATAGGCGGATAAAGATATGCTCTGCATACAATTATCTCAGTGAAGGTTGCAAAGTAAATAACTTTAGCAATTCACGAAACTGGTCACAGACAGACTTTTTTGAGGTAATTTGAATTTAAATCAAACGTATTATTATTCCAATTAATTACATGGGTTTTAATTTATAACTTTACTAATTATTCTCCCACCGCTGCCTGCATTACATTTCAGAATGACTACTTGCTCCTATTTATTTTGAAAAAACGAGCTGTCAAATTGACACTATCATTACGAAAAAGAACGACATATTAATCTTCATAAACAGTATATTTATACATTTAAAATACACGATGTTGAAACCTAAAGCGTTAACGCAAGTACTGAGTCAAGCTAATACCGGAGGAGTAGAAAATACATTGTAATGGTATTAAAATTATGTAAAATGATTGAGGTATTTCTATTCTTTTGATAATTTTTATTTTACAGGTTGTTGAATCATCAAGGTGCTCTTTTAGCTTATTCAGGCTATAATGATAAAGACGCCAGGGTTACAGCTGCTATCGCCAGCAACGTTTGGTCTGCTTATGAGAAGCAAGGTAGAAATGTCTTTAAAGAAGATAAACTACACCTTATCTTGGTAGATTGTTTAAACGGTAAAATAGCCGTAACGCAAGTAGCTAATTTATTGTTATGTTTATATGCTAAAGAGACTGTTGGATTTGGCATACTTAAAGAAAAAATAAATGCAATTGCACAATACCTAGAAGGACCTTTAAAACAAGTTGCTAGTTCATAATCAAATAAATCTTTGTAAACTTAAAAATGTTTCTCTTTTATATCACTTATTAATAAACTACAAATTATTAAGGGTTAAGTTCTATTTGTGTATTAATATTTTTATATATTGAGATATACTATTCTATGAAAAATTAATAAGGAACTAATATGGTTTACTACAATTATAGAGAAAAGGGTAGAATGATTCTTATTTGTAATCTGAATTGATTGTATTATTTATTATTCAATTTTGCAATTCAAATAAATTTTTTAACAGTGTATTGATACATATTGATTTTCCAAAAAAAAAGATTGTCATTGCATTAAAGCAAGGTGATAACCAATTTTTTTATTTGGGTGTAAATTACAAATTAGGAGAGTATGATGTTCAACATAAATTTCAATTATAAATATACTTTGTTTTACCAATTTTTAAAGTAAAATGTATACATAGTTTTTAAAAAACAACTACTTAATCTTTATGATACTATGTTTCTTATTTTGGAATATAAATGTTATTTTATTGTTATAATGTTTGCACTAAATAATCTACATAAGCAATTGAATATACAATATTTTTAGTTACTGAAAGGATGTGGATGAAGAAGAATTTAATATTTGTCTTTAAAGAACATGGACTTCACCTTGTTTACAAGTCATAATATAATTTAAGTTTCATTTATAGGACCAAATAAATCATAATAATTGTAAATTAATGAATGTCATATCGTTCTTACTTAGGTAACCTATTAAATTGGTTAATATATTTTATCTATGTTTATAATAATAAATGTTTTCATTGTATGGTTTATTTATTTCGTCAACAAAATAACTTACACCAATCTACATAAATTGTCTAGCGTGCAAATATCTATATAGCTTATTGACAAGAAAACAGTTTAAACCACATCTTCAGCAGACATTGCTGTCTGCTTAAATAAAAAATTGAGGTTAATATTAATGATAAAAAGTATCTTTTATGTATAACAGTTATACACATTCCACCCACATTATTGTCGATTATGACAATTAATATAAGTTTAATAATAAAAACTTATGGGAGAATAAAATAAATTATTAATATCATGGACTTATAGTGGACCTGTGGGCTGTTAACACTACAGAAAGTGTAAGAGAATTTTTATATTAATGAAATCAATAAAGATAATAAGAGAATTGTTCTTATATCATCATCGTCACACCTATATCCCCTAGATGAGGCGGCAGGCGTCCCCAGTGATCCTCCATTGCGCTTGGTCTTTAGCTCCACTTTATAAAATTAATAGTAAAAAAAAAGAAAAGGTAAATAGTTACATGCTATGTATTTATAATTTAGCAACAAATTATTTCATTTTCTTCTGTTTAATCAAGTAGTTCCTGAACGCAATCTGTTTTTCTTTAAAAGATTTCTTAATCTTGCCTTTGGCTTTATGCTTCACCATTTGATAAGCTTTCGTTTTTCTCTTCTCCCTATTTGTTTTGGAACAATTCTCGTTTTTCCTTCTATCCTTATAACCATATTTGGCTCTATCCTCCCTTCCCTTATGAACTGAATCTAACCTGGCTTCTTTATCATGTTTTCTTTTCTTGTGAATATTCTCAATAGCTGATAGTTGTACAAGTTCAGTAGATTCATTGGCTTCATCGTCAATTACATTACTCTTCCTTTTGACTCCACTGACAGATTTCTTTATTTGCGCAGCTTCAATGCGTTTAAAATCTTCATCTGTGAATATCGTGTCCATTGCTATATTACGAGCTATCTCAATTTTTTCAGCCATTTCTTTCTTTGTTATTTGTTTTTTCTTCTTTAATGTTTTATCTTCATCGTCTATAATTTCAGAATTTTCAATATCTTTGTCATCATCATCATGGTCTTTTATTTCTTCTCCTTTGTCATCTTCTTCATCCTCGTCACTACTTTCTTCACTATCAGAAATGTTTATTTCTGAGTCTGAAGAATCAACATCAACCCAATCTTCCTCATCAGAGTCATCTTTTTTGTTTTTACCCTTTTTATTTTTTTTTTCTGCGATTTTGTCTGGTTTTTTCTCTAATAGTACCTCTGATCCAGGTATGTAATCTTTGATGTCCATTTCTCCATATTGTTTTGACTTCAATTCTGAGAGTGCTTCTGTTGGCCTGCCTCTGTCTTTCTTGTGTAACAAGTTAGGCATTGATTGCCTATACAACTGGATAAGAGATCTAGCAGCCATCATAACAGATTTCTCTTTATATGACTTATATTGTACGAAATCTCGAAGGAGGTCTTCTCCAATAGCCAAAGGACATCTTGCACAAATCTCCCTTACAGCATTTAATCCAACTGCCATTACATCAGTGGAATTTCTTTCAGTTATGAAATTATTTGCTATTGCCTTCATTACTGGCTCTAATACCTCTGGTGGTACTAATTCATGTGAAGCTTGAGCTGCAAATTGTAAAATCCTTGTTACCTCTCTTTGATGAGGCATAATAAGCCTTGCAATAAATGGGTAATAGTTAAATAGAAACAAGTTATGTAATCCAATTAACCTGGAAATGACATCCAGTAACATTAATTTCACTTCAAATCTATCATTTGATGATTCCAGATGTTTAAATAATTTTTCAGCAAAACCTTGGGGATTATTAATGAGATGTAAAGCTGAGAAATTGAATATTGGTGCCTTTTCTTTTTTCCTTTTCATTTTCTTAGCAATCTTTTTAACCTTATCTACCATTTTTTCTCTTTTCCTTGTTTTTTTATTAAATTTGTTAGATATCATAGTATCCTTAGGATCAATTTCATCATCACTGTCAGATTTATCTTCCTTTTCTTCCTCATCTCTACTCAGGAAAAACTTCAAAGATGCTACCATGACTTTAGTGATTTTTGAAAAACAGCCAATGTCAGCTATAATATTAACAGATTTGTGATCATTCCAAATATTTTTGTGATACAATTCTATCAGAATGTCTACTGCTAATTTGGCAGTTTTAGCATTGGAGTCTCGCAACATTGAAAATATAAAATTTTGCAGTGTTGAGTTTAACTTCATGTCCTTATGTTTCATGTTCATGTTTTTTATATCAGTAATTATATGAGTTTTGAGATATTCCCTAAGATTTTTGTCTTGACATTTTATTAACGCAAAGAATAACTCTAGCAAATCATACGCTGTTACAAAATTTTTATTTCTTAACAGAATCAGGCATTTACACAATGACAATCGCATATCACTATGAAGAATAGTATTGTGTGTTTTCAAAATGTCTACGAGTTTTTGAGGAAATGTTTTCATTTCGTTTAAATAACATTGTGTTACTTGCGCTAAAAACATTGCCTGCTCATCAAGTTGTTTATTATATTGTGTTGGGTTCAAGTTAAATATTTCCAAAGTAGTTTCAAAATGTGCAAGTTGTTGATGAAATTCATCTTTATAAGATTCAGGATCTCTCTTTATTAAATTTTGTAGTTGTGTTAAATTGTTTGGCAATTGATTATTGTGTCGCACCATTATTAAAGTAAATTTAGATCATAAAAACACTTTTTAAATAAAACACGTGAAAAATAATATAACCTATTGCCACTCACATTTATACTTAATGACAGTTATTGTCATTTTTTTATTATGACAATTACCTTCGGGTTACCATGAACACATTCATATATAAATATTTATATTTAAAACAAGCTAATAGAGACTTTCCGAAATGTGCGGCACGCAGGACTGCACAACTGCTCAGAATTGGCATTATCTATAATTGCCGTAATTTGAATAAAACATATACAATAATAGGTATAATGAGAAAGCGACTCCGCATTATTGTAATGGTTTTAAGTTGAGTTACTACGTATAAAACGTCATGTTATAGACTTTTAGTCATTCTACTTTATTTAATTGCACAACATCATTTGTCTGCACTTTTATTACCATTAGCCTAAAATATATATAATAAGACTTCATTTGTTTAACTGACTAAATTACGAATGTATTCGCTTCAATAATCTAAACATCGTGTGTAATAATACCTCAAGATTGTTTTTCAAGTAGCGTAATTACAAAATTCTGACTAAAAATGTATTATTATTAAAATATATGTTTTACTGACCTTATCTCTATTTTAATATTAAGCGGCTATGACTATTCTTTGTTGACTGGCACTATACGGTAGAATGATGGAATTTGTCCGATTTATATCGTTTTCGACAAACTTTAAAAAGGAACTAACTTTTTGTATGTAAGTGATCCAATTTATTTGAAAGTTATGAATCGGTTTTCAAGTTTTTTTTTATTTGACAGGATATAATCACGACCTCGTCATGATTAATCATGAAAATCAATGTAATACTTTCTTTTTAAATTCAATATAGCTGAGAAACTACTTCTAAGGCGTTTAAAATAAGTTTCTCTATTTTCTATAAAAATAATTATTTTACTCCCGACTTTCCTTCGTAAATATTTTTGGAGTGACTGACACAACTATAGTCCGGTCAAGTAGTTTCGTAGTCATTCGATGGTCCGTTCGACCACTATATTTCTCATATACCACATTTTTTAAGAATTATTATAAATAACATTTCAAAAGTTAAGGGGGACGTTTTCATTTTAACTTTGTATTAAGACATCTTGGAACTGGGAGGTTTGATCCACATGGTTTCTAAGATGTATTTTTTTTAACATTAAAAGAGACTTTTCCAACAACATATATGTATACCTCATACGATGGGGCAAGTCAAATATTTTTTTTTTCGTTGCATGGAAGAGGGGTTAAAAAAATATTTTTACATAATTTTAAAAACCAATCTTTGGATCTTCAATATATATCTCTCCACCAATATTCGTGACAATCGGTGCAGAAATGGCAGAGTACGAGCCCGGACGGGCAGACGGACAGACATGACGAAACGATAAGGGTTCCAAGTGGACTACGGTACCCTAAAAATAAGAAAGCTACACATGAAGGCGGGGAATAATGTATAAAAACAATTTTTAGATATTATTTATTATAATCATCTACAAGATCTAAGAAGTATATACACAACGCTATCTCTTCAATACATCAATGAATGTGTTCCTCGGTATCTTGATATTGGCAACACTGCGCATTTTCTTTTTACCTTCTGCCTGTTGTTTCAGCAACTTTTTCCTTCGAGTCACGTCACCACCGTACTAAGGAAAAATAAAGTATCATAATATTAATATATGAAAATGCAATAATTTGTATCCCTTTTTACGCTAAGGTCGACTGGTGGGTCTCTACCGATATTCGAGGACGTTGTATGTGGAGATCATATATGAAAAAAAAATAATTTACTATTGAGTAGATATAATCGAAAGTTCAATAACTAATGACGCAACGCATGTTCATACTAGCGGACAAGGCTCGGGCGGGTAGAGGAGACAAGTGGAATGAAAGATTGATTGATGAAGATTATTTAAAAATGCTCTAAAATATGTTGACTTGACAGTTGGCTGATCTCTGAGGAGATTGGCCGCCGTCACCGAAATTCGGTCAGGTCTTTTTTATTTTATATTTGTGGCAAAAATAAAAGCAGAAAGTTAGGAGATAGATCTGATGGGATAATGAATGCAGTCCGATCTAGCAATACAAATCAATTAAAGTTCCGGTTAGTTTTACATGGTATTAAATATAAAAGCTTTTTATGCATATTAAATTGTCATGTACAAATGGGCACTAAAATGACAAACAGTGTTTGTAGACCATTCTGTAGCTGACCGAGCAAGCGAAGCGAAGGTCTACAATTACGGTTGGAGCGAAAATGTATGTATGTATTTATAAACCTTGATAACTTTCAATTCAGTGCATCAATCAGACTAAAATTTGGTAGTAACTGTAGATGTGGGTGTCTATGCTAACGGGCGGCTGAAACAGCCAAATAGACGCTCAACAAAGAATAATTTATTTTAAATAACGATACAAAAAAAATTAGAGATTGTACACAAACTATACAATCTAGATGAATTTACATACTAAGTTTAAACTACGCGAATACAAAAGAAAAGGAAAATAAGTTAAGTAACGAAATTTCGAATCACAAAAAGCGCGGGAGCGGTGAGAGAGCTAAACGTGTGTTCGCTGTGGCGGTAGGGATGCAAACAATAAATAATAATAATAATAAAATTGTTCATTTTGTTCCACAACTAAATAAATAAACAACAGATCAGTTTAACTAAACTAACGATAATTTTAGAAACCAATTAAAATATAAATAGTTGTGGATTACTGGTAACTGCAATAGGTATTCATAAACCCGTAAAGCGCAGGACACTAGGTAACCACCCCGCTATATTTTAAAAATAGTTTACAATAGATCAGTCGAAAAGCAAATACATAATAAATTAAAGATAATCTATATAAAACAAAATAAAAACAATGTGGGAAGTAAACTAAACAATACCTTCAAATATCGAGGTATCGTTCATAAACATCGATGTTGACCTACTAGAAGAAATCGATACATCGTTCATTATTAACGATGTTTAATGAACGTTGTTCTGTATATAAATTATAATGGGAAACAGATAGGTTATAAGTTTTGTTTAATTCCTCTCATAATAAATTTGATTATCTTTGTCTATCTGATTTTTGTTTAATTTGTCGTTCTACCCCTCTTCATATATATTATAATATAATCTGTATTATTTTACGTAACTAATTATTTGTCAGTAATCATGATCACCAAAATGAATCAAACTATTTTAATATTTTTTAGGAAAGCGCCTTTTTTTCGTATTCAAAGGTCGTACTTGTCAACGCTGCTAGTATTTGAAAAACATTGATATATCGTTCATAAACATCGATATTTTGCTATCGATGTTTTTCATGACCGATATTGCATCCCTATGTGGCGGTCGAGAGCAGACTGTCTAGTCGACTGCGCAAGGAAGCGCCATCGAATATTCATTCGCGTAACATAACCATATAAGGTAACAGCGTAACATAGCACCGTGTCTATCACCCTATTACCAAATAAGGTAAAACAAAGTGAGGTAGGATTCGTCATCGCTACACAGCTACGCGCAACAAAATAATCAGTCTCATCCAGATTTGCTTGCAAATATAATTAAAATGTAGATGAATAAATAAGTAAATTTGATAGATGGTAGAACATAACAATCTTTCACAGCTTTTGATGCACTTTTACGGCCATTCTTGTTCGGGGAAATACCACCGCCTTTTATAAAGTCGGCATAAAATAAAGTATGCATGATTTTTGGGGATGCCGGGTGGCCATGTCTACCCTTTTCTTTTCCCACTCTTTTTCCCTCCAAATAATCCCGACGCCATCCTATCTAATAAATCTATGGTATTCAATTTCCTAGGTTGACAACGCACTTGCAACTCTCCGGATGTTGCGTGTATCCATGGGCGACGGGATTATTTACCATCAGGTGAACTGCCTGCTCATTTGTCTTACTTTCCATAAAAAAAAGTAAATAAACATAGAATGAATATCAAGTGCCGTTTAAAAAAAATGGTCAAATGGTCGCATTCGCCTCCAGCGGATTCTTTGGTCACGTGGGCAGACGCCTGATAGTCTCGAAAAGCTCATCGTTGTTGGCCACGTGGAAGGAAGAAAGAACCGTGGAAGAGCACCAACCAAATGGACCGACGCCGTGAAAGAGGCCATTTCACTGATTTTTCACTTGCTATCAGTGAAAGAACGTTGTGGTTGTAGGCAAAAACAACGTTATTTAACTGATGGCAAGTAAAAAATCAGTGAAATGGCCCACGCCTATCAGGGATCTCTACAAGCATCTATCAGAAAGGCGGAGAACCGTGGGGAGTGGAGAACCTTGGTTCATAAGATAACGACCTCAGCTGTCTACGACCCACAGCCATGAGGAAACGAAAAAGAAGAATAAATTAATTATTACAGTGGTTCCCACGGTACGATTTTCAAGTTCGCAAAGCATCAACATCGATTTAGCAATACCTGAGACATTTAGAAAAAAAATTAAATAATTTCGTAAAGTTTGAGGCATATATGACACTAAATGACATTTAATTAAGTTATCGCGAGATATGAGTTCGCAGCGAACTACTTATTTATTTACTTGATTAAATATAATCTACTTATTTACTTGACTAGTTTCACTTACCAATTTTGCAGTTACATCCTTCCTGTAGGCCTTGATGGTTTCCCTCGCGTAAACCCTTCCAGAAACAACTGCTTGGACGGCCACCTAAAAGTGCCAAAAATATTTTTTTATAAATAATTAGAAATTAAGGTGGTAGAGCATAACATCTTTTCACAGCTTTTCCTGCACTTCTAGGGCAGCGCTCGTCCAGGGAAGTACCACCGCCATGTCTACCTTCTTTCTTTGCTGACTCCTATCTCCGCCAGAACCTTAATCCCAACTCATACTTTCCAATAAACCTATTATATCCAATTTCCTAGGTTGACAACGCACTCGTGACTCTCCGGATATTGCATGTGTTAATGGGCGACAGGATGGCTGACTGCTAAAGCTAATATATGTATTCGAATCTCTGAGACATATAGCAGATTTTAATGTATTAAAACAAGTTTATCAAGCGCTCTGTTACTCTATTATTTCATACTGCATTTCATCTTGGGGAGGATGTGCTAAAAGTCATCTTATAGAAGTTGAAAGAGCACATCGGGCCATTCTTAAAGTGGATATGGGTCTACCTTTCCGCTTCCCTACCATGGAACTACATAAGAAATGGGAAGTGCTAACTATAAGGCAATATCTCATTCTACATACTACACTTAAACAATACTTCAAATATTTTTTTCAATCCAGATTAACTATTAAAGAAGCGTCGAAAAAATAGGATATGCACTATTCAACGATTTAACACTTGTCATGCTCACAAATTCTTCTGCTTTCAAGGAATTTTTTTTTTACAACGAAATAAAAAAACATATAAATTTACCCACAAAACAAATTACACTGCAAACGTACAATAACACATTTTCTGAAAATCCCAAGTTATGAAGAGACTGAAAAGCTACTGTCAATAACAACTTGATACCAACGCACGCATGCACGCACGCGCGCACGCACGCGCACACACACACACACACACACACACACAAAGCTGGGGTTTGCAATTCATTTGATACACTCATACACTAAATTGCTATTTTTAACCGTAATATCAATATACTTTTAAATAATTATTTAGCACTGTTTGCTAATTTTGCATTTTTTTGTAACCCTGTACACGATTTTTTTCTTTTCTTTTTCTGTTCTCATTGTACTATTTATAAGTTTACCTTCTACATTGCTGTTCTCACAAAACAAATACCTAAATATGTAATTCTGCCGTGCGGGTAAGGGCATGGGCCTTTTCACTGTTTTTTCACTTGCTGTCGGTTATGTGACGTTATCGTTGCCAACAATGAGAACGTTATATAACCGATAGCAAGTGAAAAATCACTGAAATGGCCCATGCCTTGTAAGGGCTGGTGACTTCTGACACAAGTTTAAGAACCTACTGCAAGCACCAGTCTTTCACAACGTAGGGTTATGTTTAGTTAAGATTATTTGTTAACTAGAATTTAAGTTGTGATGAGAGAATAAATAAATATATTATTATGAATAATAATTTTCGGTCGTTGTCCTGACGCGAGTTTAAAATGTTTTACCCATCCCAAATTGCTAAACGCCGTTAAATAATTGCAGGTGGTAGAGCATAACATCCTTTCGCAGCTTCTGCTGCACTTACTTTCACGGCCACGATCGTCCGGGGATGTACCACCGTATGTCCAAAGTATGCTGACTTTTGGGGATGTATGGCCATGCCTACCCTTTTCTTTCCCCACTCCTATCCCCTACAAATCCTCAATCCCGGCCCATCCTATCCAACAAACCTATTGTATCCAATTTCCCAGGTTGACAACGCACTCACAACTCCGGATGTTGCGTGTGTCCATGGGCGACGGGATCACTTACAATCAGGTGAACCGTCTGCTCGTTTGTCTCCCTTTACTTAAAAAAAATAAGTTTTCACTTTTCACCAAAACGGCTAGGAGATCTGGATGGATCCCAAAAAAGAAAACAAATCTAAGATCCTTAAACAATATTTAACAAACAACTTAGGAGACGAGCAGCAACAACTTTAGCAGCAACGGTAATGTGCGTGAAACCTTAGGGTTATATACCCAGTGTGATTTTAGCGGTTCTCGTGAAAAGTAGCATGTATGATGTATAAAACATTATTTCATATGATTTATATTACGTGGTACTGTGAAATATTTCATGCCTTTGAACCATTAGTCCCCAAACTATTTTTTTTAGAAAAAAATATCTAGCGCCCCCCCTATAAATTTATAACGTTTTAAAATAACATTACCATCTGAATGAGCCCTATTTAAACCGCTGTTTTGAATTAATGCGAGAAGGTCAGCTTCCTCAAAATGCTTCAGCAGCCCCCGGGGGCGCTAGCGCCCGCTTTGGGAACCACTGCTTGAAACGGAAAGGTAAGGTGAGAGGTGATTCAAATATTTACTGTAATTGGTAATTTAGTAAAGTTAATTATTTTTACACTTTTTAATCACACAGACAAATTGCCTTTAACACTTGATAAATAAATTATAATGTGTTTATAAGTTTTGAAATCTCACCTGCACCATTTGTCGCGGTATCATTTCCTTCAACTTCTCAGTAAGCCGTCTAGCGCTGAATTCCAACCGGGACTTGTGGACTATGGTACACAATTCGTCTACTACCAAACCGTTGATTTGTATGTCCATCTGTAATTTTATATGACAATTATTAATATTACACATTTATGCATACTCATAGAAAAATAAATTGTCAGCATAAGACGAGGTAGAAGATACTAGTAAATTAGTCACTCGCTCGCATTTCAAGGGTTTATCAGAATTCAAGTTAGAGAACATTCCTAAAGTAAAATAATAATTATATATCGCGGTCATTTAAAGAAATGGATTGCAAATAGAGGTGACAGTGAGCTGTTGTTCGGTCGGCATATTCATTCACATAAATATCGCCATTAATTATCGATATTTGTTTAATATCAAAAGTTAATCGTTATTAATCCGGACGAAGGACAGTGCCCAAAAACGGTACCAAAAAAATCTCATGAATCAAGATCAAAATAATATAGTAATTATTTCCATAATTTTTTTCGACGTTATCCTTCAAGGATTTGATTTTTAAACGGGGCATTTAATTATGAAATTTGCTTTACAACCATGACGTTGTAAAGCAAATTTCATAATTGATAGACATTCATAGAGATGAAGAATGCAATAGTGACTATTTTCTATGAAACGATTTTTCGAATTTATAAAATACCTCCAGAGCCCGGGTTTTTTTACGAAAAGAACTTCTGTTGTAGTTAATATAATAAGTATAGTCTTTAAAACCGTGTTGTGTCGTGGAAGTTTCTTATT
>JAOCPS010000002.1:928506-944480 GCA_025505425.1 Graphium colonna | reverse complement strand
AGTCGGCATAAAATAAAGTATGCACGACTTTTGGGGATGCCGGATGGCCATGTCTACCCTTTTCTTTTCCTATTCCTATCCCTTCAAATCCTTAATCCCGACCCAATCCTATCCAATAAACCTATTCTATCCAATATCCCAGGTTGACAACGCACGTAGGTAAACCGTCTGCTCGTTTGTCTTCCTTTCCATAAAAAAAAAGGAATGGGTCATAGGGTAAAGAATGATCTGAGCATATTTAGAAACGGGAAGAGGAATGGTAGTCATCTGACAACGCTTAAACCTTATTAACAACTTATTGCTCCTACCGCTACATTAAATATAGTTTTTAGAGGCGGTAGAGCGTAACATCTTTTCATAGCTTTTGCTGCAATTCTACGGCCGCGTTCTCCGGAGGAAGTACTACCGCCCTTTTTAAAGTCTGCATAAAATAAAGTATGCATAATCTTTGGGGATGTCGGATGGTCAGGTCTACCCTTTTATTTTCCCACTCCTATCCCCTCCAAATATTCAATATCGACCACATCCTATCCAAAATTTGCCAGGTTGACAACGCACTCGCAACTCCAGCTATTGCATGTGTTTATGGGTGACGGGATTGCTTACCATCATGTATACCATCTTCTCGTTTGTCTTCATTTCCATAAAAAAAAAAAAGGTTGACATAAACATTGCAGTGAAAGAATGGTATGGACATGACTTACAATGCTAATGTGGATACGCTACACCGTCATTCCGATTGCCCTTAAACTTTTTTGAAGGCACAATCGAGTAATAAGCCCACATTGCCCTAATGCAACCAAGAAACAACAAAGTCGTTGTCCCCCGCGGGGTTTGAACCCACAACCTCCAGTTTGTAAAGCAAGCGCCCACACCGCTAGTTAATTAGTATTAAAATTATGTAAAATAATGAATTAGAATGAAACTTAACACTGCAGAGATAGTTTACTAACTTGTTTAAGACATAGAATTGATTATGACAAAACAAAAAAAAAATACTCACGTGAAACGGAGAGGAGCAGCTATGTTTGTATATACAAGGTGATTGATGAGTTACCTTCTAAATTAAATGAGAGCCCTCGGTACTCCATTGCCAGCATATTTATGTGATAAAAAGAATGGCATAGTTTTAGCGGAAATTTTCCAATAAATTAATGAAGTGTGGCGGTACAGCGCGATGCCTACACACCTGTGCACACCGCAGGTCATGGACCTCTCCGCCACTCCAGCCACGCGGTATCTGCTAGTGCGAACATGAATTGCGGATTATTTTTTTTACTTTAGATTATGTTTGCTCGGTGGTAAATTACTATTAATTTTTTTTAAATATTTTTATTATTCACATATGAGTTACCCTGTGTAATTCGACTTTACGTATATAGATGATGCACTGCTCAAAGTTTGGCAATCGATACGTATCGCTGCTATCGGTTGCAGAAGTTTGGGCAGGACAATAAGGTTTGCCAGGTCCACGTATCATAAAAGTGTAAAAACATCAAATGAATTTAAGAATGTTTTCGTCTATTCTATAAAAATAAACAGTAATTTAAGATAAAATATCATTTATTACGGTAAGAATCTCGGGTGTTATTTTTGATCTACGTTATAAACTTGAAAGCATGCTTTAACATAGACCGGATTGTTATATGTTTATACTCCATAAATTATTTCAAGCCTTTAAACCGTGAATGACACGTCATAAATATGATAATTGAATTTCTTATATTATTAATATTATCTTTTATTTACGCGAATACTACACATTGCTAAATAAAAGTAATTTACAGATTTTATTGCGTCTTTTTATGTAGAAAGAGGCAAACGAGCTAGATAGTAAGTGATCACCGCCGACCATGGACTCCCGCAACAGCGGAAGAGTTACAAGAGCTGCCAGCCTTTGAAATAACACTGTGCTTTTTTCTTGAAGGTCCCTAATTCATATCAGTCAGGAAATACCGCTGGCGACAATACCACAGAGAAGTCGTGCGTGGCAGGAATCATTTACTGTCGTGTAATCCGAACAATTGGCCTGAACACTCCCCGTGGTAAATACGGTAGAGGAAGCAAATAGGCTCAAAGTTCCATCGGAGCTAGGGTATCAAGCGGTAAGAGCTTGGTCGTCAACAGTTCGAGAAGCTCGACATTGAACGCGGTGAAAAGCAAGGAGCTGATACAGAGCTGCCCTAGCCCAGAAATAAGAACAGTATTCCATTAGTGGAAACACTTTATATAATTGCATAACATGGGATGGATGAAAATACTCCGAACAACAACTCCGACAACGAAGAAGCTGGCTATCCATTCCCATAATTTCTCAGGAAGACCGTAGGATGTGATCTTGGAAATAAGCGTTCTGTGCCATATCTGGTCTAAGAATTTTTCTAAGCAAATACTTACAATCCTAGATTATTTTTTTTTTAATATTTTTAATTGATTGTGATAATAAATAAACGCTTGTTTATTATTATTTCGGTACTTCCGCCTTACCTGAGACTGACCTAAATAAAAATAAGTAGTTTTATTTCTAGTTGACCTTATGATTAAAAATATTTGCGGTATATTTTTTTAAAAAAAAAAATGTTAATGGAATTGTTACTCTCTTACAATGTGAGTACCAATAATGTCAATTTGGCAACGGCAAAATGGCAAACTCTCCAAATTAGCGTCCAAACTCACTGCCAGCTGGTGATCTACTTATGTGAACAAGGCTTCCCCCTTGTTCACACAAGTAGATCAGCAGCTGACCTACTTTTACGAAAACTGTAGTGTCGGTCAATGATTAGCTGATGATCCTCTGAAGGTACTTGAGGAGTTGTTTGTTAAGAATTGATTCCATTATTTTTGGAGACAAAGAAGTAATGGCAATTGGACGGATCCGAGCGACCGCCTCTTTCCTAGTATCGGGTGCACTAAAGCCGTTTTCCAAATTTACGGAACCACGCCAAAAAGTAAGAGTGGCAAAAAGACATGTTAACTCCGGTAAAAAGCAGCATAAGCTACTACAGGTTCTACCACCGTTTATATTTGTTTTTAAATTCCTGACGATTCGAACCCTTTACAGCGTTTATGGTCACGGGACACACTGAGGTGAGGGATGTCATAGATGTCATTATTGTTCAAGGTAACCGTTATTTTTATTATTATTTTTATTTAGATCTACACAGAAGATAATAATTAAGCTAATACTGTCTTGCAGTTTTGTCAACCTTGGGTTTATTTTCATTTATTATGAATACCAATACCACAATAGAAAGGCGGCCCATAAAAATAAATATCCAAATGGTAACTCTCATCTTCATCCTTCATAGTTAGCTACTGTAGATTAATGTCTGTTTCACAAAGCATGAGTTTTATTTGACAAGGAACACCTGGCTGCTGAGCTGCAGAATGTCATGCGACTGAGTGAAACCAGCCACCGTTGGGCGAGTACTGTATTACGTTATGTGAGACAAAATTGACTACATCGTGACGCGAACAATTGAAACACATTCAAGCCGCCAAATAAAGTTTTTACCATCTGTCAAGTGCAAGACACGGGAGCGTACAAGCTGAACTGTGAGTGCGGCGAAGATGCTTGTGGCTTACCACCTGCTTGGGTTCGATGACAAATAAAATTAAACGCAAGCATTTCAAAACTGCAATACCTCCAGACGGTAATAGCAGCTTCTGTGTGGAAATGGGAAAGCATAATAAATTGTCACGTTACGCCTAGTGTACAAGTGAGAGCGCGGAACGAGAGAGAGGCACGATTAGGTTAAGTGTTCGTCTTATGACGTTATCACGTAAAATTATCGTCCGTAAACTGATTTTACAGACTACCATATTTTTTTATTTATTCGAAATCCTCTCTTGAGCGTCTGTATCGAGAACAGAGAAACTGTGCTAAATTTGCAGTGAATTGGATTTTTTTAATATAATTACAACAAAAATATTTACGAAGTAAGAGATCTAATAAATTATAATTGAAATTATCATATTAACCCATCGTATATAAATCAGATTATATGGGACAAGTATCTTTCCGATGGGTGGGTCTTGATATTGGCGTGCCGCAGGAGGGCATACTTTCTTCCAATGTTTTTGGTTTTTATAAACTCTATCACAACCTCTCTCGATTGCGCGTAACATCTGTATGCCGACAATCTGCAAATTTATGTGCAAACGCATAACGCGATTTCTACTATAAACTCAAACTTAAAGAACTAAGAACTAATTGTTCATCGCGTTAGAGTTTGTCAGTAAATCCTTCAAAATGTGAAGCATTGTTAGCTGGCAGCTCTAGATTGTTAGCTGAAATCGATTATACAAGCTTACCAGATATATTTCATAATGAGAAAATAATTCCACTCTCGAACTCAGTAAAGGCCTATTTATGGACAGTTCAATGAATTGGGGTGTACATGTCACAGGTCAGTCGTAAAGTCTGTACTTTAATGAAATCTCTGTACCGTCTGAAGAATTTTCTCCCCTTTAAGACCGAAGTGATGTTTGTACAAACGCTCATACTCCCTATAATTGACTATGCAGATGTATGTTACCCTGACATCAATAATGAACTTCTTAACAAGCTAGAGCGCCTATACAACAATTGTATCAAATTTATCTTCCATCTTCGGAAATATGATCATGTGTCTACATATCACATTCGTCTTAAATGGCTTACCCTAAAAGAAAGGCGTTACTTTAGAATTATTCTTGTTCTTTTCTCTATTTTAAACGATCCTTCTTCTCCGTCTTATCTCAAAGATGAATTATCTTTGAGATTCGATATTTTTTTCTAAATAATGACAGACATCTCCGTTTTTCATCCAATGTACGGATTAAAATTCCCCACTTCTTTTTCGGTAAATCTGTTACCGTTCACGCTACACTACTTTGGAGTTCCCTACCTGAAGACACGAAGAGCTCCTAAAAGAATTTCATTAAAACCGTTAGACAACGATAAAATTAATTAATATGGTGCATGTAGAAGTGTGATACTAACGTTAATTATGTATAGAAATGTGTGCTTGCGTGCGTTTATGTCTTTGTGTAAGTATATTTTGCTGTTATTTATTGTTGTTACTATGAGGTATTTAATATAAATATTTAAGTATTATTTTAAATGTAATATTTTTAGTATATTACACCTACCACAATCTCTCTCCACGCCCATGGTTAATTAATAGAGAATGCCTAAATGGCATTAAGTCCACCAAGTGTATTCCTTATTCAAGGGTAGCAATAAATTCTAAATAAAATAAATTATATCAAATGTCTTTTATTTCATAGTAATTTTTGAAATTATGGAATACCAATTTCCTACATAGTATATATTGCAATTTCGAGAATATTTTTTCTCGATGAACCCTGCTTCCATAATCGAAATAATCAAAATTTAATACATTTCCATTTCTTATTAGCAAGTGATGAAATATATATTATTTATTTGTGTAAAAGTCAGTTAAATCATTAAAGATTATTTTTACTCCGGCCAATGGCATTTAGCCCGTCCTATTTATTTTATAGATTAGCAAAACGTTATTTTATTAATATTTTGTCAAGGTGTTTTTTTTTACTTTATTATGTTTTGTTATTTATTTTAGTCGATAAATCATATTGATCATGCAAAAGAATATGGTTACAATTTAAAAAAAAATAATAATACCTTTTTATCTGAATGATTTATCAGCGCAAATTTAAAGTTATTTTTTAAAATAATTTGTGTTTAGTGCAGTATAAAAAATAAACAATGTTAATGAATGTAGTATTAGATAATCATAATAAACTTAATTAGTATTAACGTATGCATCATCCATTACTACTTCTTTAATATTACATTTAAAATTTAGTTAATTTAGTTAGAGATGGTAACACTGTTGTGAACTGTGAAGTGCGAACGAGATACAAAAAAATCTCGTAGATTCGTGTGTAGAATAGAACTAATTTTCGGAATAATTTTATGTGAAATAAAGTTTATACTTGTTCAAGTTTCAGTATATCAATACTAAAAGATTGAACAAAGCAAACACATAGGTAGCAGCATTTTCCACCAGATATTACAGAATTCATTCAAATAAAGATCTGCGTCTATCACAAATATGGCCGTCCTGTAATGATTTGGTGGTCGTGATATTATAGTTAATTCATCTCATTTCAAATATCAAAATGGAGTTGCGTGTCGGTAATAAATACCGACTGGGTCGTAAAATCGGCTCTGGATCTTTTGGGGATATTTATTTAGGTAAGTGTGAAAGAAAATCATTGTAAACAAAGAAAGATGGTCACCAATATAGTGTAGGCCAGCTGCATTTTTTTGTTTCGAAATAGCCATTCCATTTTGTCAGCTGAGCTATATTCCAGAGATAGTTCTGACTATTTTAGTGGCTATTTAGCATAATGAACATATTTATTTATGACTAATATTTTCGAATCGTGCTACATGTGATTACGTTTTTGTTGTTTTGTATTAAGCATTTATTAGTATTTCTCGCAATAATATTCTAAAATGTATCACGACATTATTCTTTTTGAACGTTTAACTTTTTGCATAACTAATTATTGTGTTCCCCTCCAAATGATATTAAATCAAGGACTAAAATTTATAACCTAGATTTAAATTTAATCTTATCATTTTAAGTCTAATTGCGTTTATTTGTAACTTCAACAATAATATCTTATATTTATAGACGTTTTTAATTTTATAACTGTGTATTGGAATATTATAATATATTAAATTCATATTGAATTGAAAGATGTGTCAGTTGTTGGTCTATTATTAAGGAAACATTACTATAATTTAATATCAAAGTAACATATTATCTAAATCAATTCCAGGAACCAACATTGTGACCAAAGAAGAGGTTGCTATTAAATTAGAATGTATGAAAACAAGGCATCCTCAGTTACATATAGAGAGTAAATTTTATAAATTGATGCAAGGTGGAGGTGAGTGTTTTATTATCTTGTTACTTTATTAATACAATAAAAATATAGCAGTTATTTAAAACTAATTACATCAATGTGTGCTATAGTTTTTTTTTATTATTCCACTGTTGTAATATTTTTTATTTGTATAATATTTAAAATACTATACTCATATTACATATATTATGACTAGCCCATGAAGACACTTTCTTATAAGGAAAATTAATTGTGTTTGAATACCTCAATTGTCTTTAACTAGACTAAACGGTTGAAAGACATTGCTTATATTTTCTTTTATTTGAATATTAAATAAACTTTTATAATTTCAATCAGTTTCCTTATAAGTAATAATGATATAAGTAATGACATAGATTTCATACATCTGAAGTGATGAATTATGACATACACAAACAGTGTAAAGCTAATGTGACTTTCTTTACAAATAATAAAATCAGTTGTGATTTGTAAATTTTTGCAATAGCAGCTAATTTAAGTACTAAATAAATAAATCATAATTTAGTATTATATGCATATTATGAGTATGCTAGATAAATTCAAATTTTTGCAATAGGATATATCCTAGGTACAATAAAATAAATCAACATTTTGGTCTTGTTACATACATGCATTTTTAATTGTTAGATTGTTAAAAATTAGAACATTCTTTAATGACATTTTATGTTTTGTTACTCAGTTGGTATTCCTGCAATAAAATGGTGTGGTTCAGAAGGGGATTACAATGTCCTAGTAATGGAATTGTTGGGTCCTTCTTTAGAGGATCTATTCAATTTTTGTTCACGCCGTTTCTCCCTCAAGACTGTTCTCCTACTAGCAGATCAACTAATAACACGCATTGAAGACATACATTACAGGAATTTCATTCATAGGTATGTTATAAAAAGTCTTATGACCAAATTATGTCCACAGCTGACAATCTACTCTAAAATCAGCAAACGATGCAGGAGATATAATAATGCATAAGTGTATGCAAAAATACAAGTGCACTCACTGTTTCTTTACTCTTATAGCCTGATAGTATGTATATCCAACATGCCTGGAGAGAGATCAGGTGCAGGAACAAGATTTTACATGTCTAACCGGCGCATGGCTCATCTTTAATTTTAGGCAATCGGGTAATCAGCCCATATTACTCTGATCCCAACCAATATACAACATTATAAACTTATTTTTTTACCATGGGATTTGAATCCTTGACCACTGGTTTGTAAAACAAGGGCTCATACCACTAGGCTGTGGAGTAGGAATTTCTTATTTATATTATACCTTTGGATATATCTTACCTTGGTAATAATACCTTGGTAATAACCCTTTATTATTATTATTGATTAATTTGTTGAGGACATCTGCTATGTTTATTTATGAGGTTAAAGATAAGAGGTAACCTGTATACTGTAATAAATTACTGTTTTATCTTTCCGTTTATGAATAATATAAAGTCATTTTAATTTAATGGAATACAGATTTTTCGCTAAAATAAATTTTCGAATTTTACAGAGACATAAAACCCGATAATTTCCTAATGGGTTTGGGGAAAAAGGGAAATTTAGTGTATATAATAGATTTTGGTTTAGCAAAGAAGTACAAAGACCCTCGGACTCTGCAACATATTTCGTACAGAGAAAACAAAAACTTAACAGGTAATAAATATTTTTTTAATTATAAAACATCTATATAAGTTAAAATCATAGATAGCCTATATAGTACATGGAATATTTTTTCTGCAGCAGCTTTTGTTATTACTGCTGTTTGAATTGGCTATAGTGACTAGGTCTCACCAATGTACATTAAATAAGTGTTTTTTGCACTCTCTATGGTTTTCAATAAAGTAGCCATCTTCTCCACTATGGTAAGTTTATTACCTGAAAAAAAAATCCTTTAATTAACGTGGCCCACATTATACAATCTACTTTCAAAGATTTTTTTTAAATTCCTATTCTGTATATTATATTTATTCATTAAATTTTTAATAAAATACTTAATATTAATTCACTCAAGTTCATATATGCTTTTTTAAGTTTGTAGTGGTTGACACTTGATGTTAATAGTGTTTATTAATATTAATTATTTAATTAAATAATTTTTGCTTTATATGAAAAAAATCTTTTATGGCAATTCTCATTAATTTTATCAATTTATGTTGTGGTTCCGTCATATGTACATATATATTTATTGTAACTAATAGTTCTCATTGAACTTAGATCTCACAATAAGCTTATTTAGTGACATATTTGTCACTAAATATGGTCATTGTAAGGTCATCTCAAACATTACAAAATTATTTCACATATATTTAAATATCTCAGGAACTACCAAATGGATTTTGTTGCCCAATAAATTTGCAAATTCTTCCAATGTTACCAACATATACTCCAAATTTCAATTTGATGAATGCACTGGTTTTAGAGATTCACGGTTCACCTGGTGTTAAACTATCCCGTCGCGAATAGACACACGGCATCCGAAGAGTCGCGAGTGCGTCAACCTGGGAAATTAAACAGAAAAGAGTGGGAAAGAAAAAGGGTAGACATGGCCATCCGGCATCCCCAAAAGTCATGCAAACTTTATTTTATGCCGACTTTATAAAGGGTGGTAGTACTTATCTTGGTTTTATTGGATAGAATGGGTTCGGGATTACGGATTTGGAGGGGAAAGGAGCGGGATAGGCAAAGGGTAGAAATGGCCACCTTGCAACCCCAAAAGTCATGCATTCTTTGTTTTATAGCGACTTTGTAAAGGGCGGTGGTTATTCTTCGGACAAGTGCGGCTGTTGATGTGCAGCAAAAGTTGTGAAATGATGTAATGATCTACCATCTCAGAAACATTGATATATCCATAAAAAACAATGTTATTTATAATTACTTAAACTATTATGTACGGAAAAGAATTTAAAAAAGCCTTTTATATTATCACAAATTGTATCCCAATATATTAAAATTTATCTTGTCATACATTTATATACATTAAATCAAAAAAATCGATATTTACAGGAACAGCAAGATACGCGTCGATCAACACGCATTTAGGCATAGAACAGTCGCGTCGCGATGACCTGGAATCCCTGGGCTACGTCCTCATGTACTTCAACCGTGGCAGTTTGCCCTGGCAAGGTCTGAAAGCCGCAACAAAACGACAGAAATACGAGAGAATATCCGAAAAGAAGCTATCTACGCCCTTTGATGAATTATGTAAAGTAAGTTTTATAAGTCTTTCATTAAATCTTAAAAATTATGTTATGTATGTTTTATATATTTTTCTTAAGTATCATTTATATTTTAGATTCATAAAAATAATAGTCCTTCTGGATATGCTCTATATAAAGTTTATTTATTATATAATCTTATATTACTTATTACAGTATATATTACATAATATAATAATTATTTTGTTAAATTGTTTGTGTGTATTTGTGTTGTGTATATATATTTTATTATAATGTGTATAGACATCCCAGCCAAACAGCAAAAGAAAAATTAAAAACACCAAATAATAATAATAAATGTGACAATCTGTTGTCACAGTTGCTAAGATGTTAGCAGGGGTGTCGCAGGTCAAGTAGGTTTGATTCCAACTCTTAGCAAATATGGCCTACAAATGACTGTCTTGTGTATGCGTGATTGCAGGGCCAGATTTAACCTTAGTGCAGCCCTGGGGCACTAGAAATATGCTGCCCCATTACCATTATTAATTATGGTTTTTCATGCACATATTTAGAAGATCTAAATATAATATTTGTTCCATCTACCTCAAAGTAAATAAAAAAATATTTCATAAACAGATTAAATTACCAAGTTCCAAGAGCCTGGAAAATTGTAAAGAATAGGTTTAGTGGATAAGATCTGACCTGACCCAGAAACATGAAAAATTTAGAAGAGGGAGGGTTGGCAAAAGTAAAGAATTATCCGACACGCAAACAAAACATTTTGGCGCCCCATAAAAATTTGCCGCTCTGGGTGCTAGGCATGAGTGCGCCTAATATAAATCCAAGGCTGGGTGTTTGTCTTTATGTAATTTATGTTTGTCAAAGGCCTTTGTAATACAGGACATAAGGCTCATAATAAAGGGTAGCATTTAAATAAACTGATGATGTATGTAATTTATGATTTGTAAATGTGGTAGATGCTTTTCTTAATTTATTGTGAAATCAATGAAATGAAACACCCATATCTTGAACATGTCTGTACTTGTCAAGGCATGTTTCTTGTTTACTGCAAGCAAAGTTTGTCAAAAATTTATTTTTATTATTGACTTGTATCATTAGTCATACCTACCATTTGTGATTTGTAATTAAGAATTTTTACAAAAGTTATTTAGCAATCTAAAAAGTATTTTTTGCATTAATTAAGTAAATTGTTAAGTTATATTAAAGTTTCCTTATAAGATTTTTTTATTAAAATTCAAATTAACATTTTTATGTCAACTGTACTACTTTTAATTACAAAATAACAATCAAATAATCCAGTAAAAAAGGAGATGCGCTTTGTTTCTAGACATCTCTGCACTTTTAAGACACCTTTTTATTTTAATTAATTCCTTGCCTAGTTTTGATATTCCTTAAAAATTTACAACATCAATTGTAAGCGTTAAACTGAAATTGCTGTTTTATATTATAAAATCAATTTTTCAAATAAAAATAATTTTGACCTATTTCAAAAAATATGTAATGGCCATCCAGCAGCTGTAATTGGTTATTTAATTTTCATAGTTTTTATTGTTGTAAAATGCATCAAAAATCTAGTTTTTAAAAACAAAAAAAATCTATGTCTAACATTAAGTAACATAAGATTTTTTATATGTTGTCAAAAATGCAAGAAAACATTTAAAAATCATGTGTCATAAGAATACCGTCTGGTCTAAAGTACATATTTTTCACAATTTTATTTGTTATTTTGAAATTAGAAAATTGTCCGTTTGAAATGAAAATTAATAAATGAATATAATTAATACGTAAAACATATGAGATAAAAGATTTTTGATAAGAAAAGAGAAAAAAATGATCATTGTTTTTGCATTGCTCCCAATTTTTTTTTTAAATATAGGAAATACTGTATTTTTCTCACATTATAAAAACAGAAATAAATTAAAAAAGTAAATGTGTGTAGTAATTATTGTTTAGTTACATTTTCTGCTATTATAATTTATCTATTATATATAAAGGCAGTTATGATGGTTATCATAATATTATTTTGGTGCTCTATAGATGTTTTGTATTGCTCGTCTTGGTCCATACATTTGAAAATATATAAACAGCTATGTATATAATTGAAAAGAATAGAGCCTTACAATTCCTAAATTTCATAAGTATAAATGTGGTGTCCAAGACAAAAAAAAAATCTAAACAGTTTAATAATGTTCTAAAATCAGAGAGCAGTCATCATGGTCTTCTGATATCTGGTTATGATATGGCCATCCTAAAAAAATATTCAAAATTTTCTTTACTTTCATTTTACAAGACATGCAACTTTCTATCTATCACAACTTAAATTCCCTTCAAAATTACTATATAATTTTTAAAAGTCAATTTCATTCCATTTCTATTTATTGCTTGTAATGGTCTTCACTTCATTCTCAGGATTTTTTAGGTTCTCAATTTGGATATTTCTGTTTTTTTTTTCTTTTAGTTATGTTTGCTTGTATCGTCATTTGTGAACCGTGTTTTAAAATCTTTTCATATCCAAAAAGGTATTCTTCTAAAATTGTCCTATAAAATTTTCAGAAAAAAATGGTTCAGTACTTTTATTTTTAAAACAAATTAATGGAAGAAATAAGGCTGCACTTTAACGAGATTTGAATTCAGTATTTTGTAATTTCTATAAAAATAATCTTGTCACTATATAAGACAAAACCCTTCCCTTTCTCTTAAACAACTACTATTATTTTACCGTAAACAACTATATAATTTTTGAAAAATCAATTTCACTTCTTTTCTAATTATTGCCTGCAAATGTGTTCACTATAATGTTGCAATTTAATAAACAAATAATTCGGAAAGCTTGCATATAATCTTTTTAATCAATAGATGACCGGTTTGCACAGTTGCTAAGATTTTGGCAACGGCTTCACAGGTTGTGGGTTCGATTCTCACCCGCAGCAAATATTTGTATGGCCTATCAACAATAGTATCGAATCCAGGTGTTTGTCTTTATGCAATTTATGTATGTAAAAGGACTTTGTTTAAAAAAAATCAATTCCCATTACAGAACCATCCGATCGAGTTCCAGTTGTACTTGAAGTATTGTCGACGACTCCGTTTCGAGGAGAGACCGGACTACAGCCACCTGCGTCAGCTATTCCGCACTCTGTTCCATAGACAAGGGTTTACATATGACTATGTATTCGACTGGAATATGCTCAAATTTGGTATGCTTACTTAATACAATTTATTACACATAATTACAAACTATTTTATTTGGTGTTGCTATAAAAATTATTTATTCAACATTGAAGTGATACTAGTTACTTATTAATGGTCAAGAATACTACCATAGATGTGAAGCAGGTTAGTAACGATTTTAACCAAGCATTTAAGTATGCATTTTTCATAATTAACGGTTAATTAACCCCATTTTGTGCTTATTATGGTTAAATATCAATAGTTAAATTAAATTAATAATGAAATTATGTACATATGTAAGTGTTTGCATAATAGTAATAGCTAGTATAATATACCCATTTACGTAAATTATTTACGTTCACGTTAAATAATTCATAATAATAGTATTGGGTTATGACACTTAAAATATGATTTATAACATCTTAAATGAAATATTTGTCTTTCGGATATCGATTATCAATTTACCAAGAGTTAACTATATGAAAAGAAAAAAAACTTTACCCTTTTAAGCAGTTGCAGCTGGATAACCGTTAATAACTGTATTTTATTAGTAGCTAATCATAAATTTTGTTAATTAATGATAGTTAACGGGATTTTTTATAATTATTTATAGTACCACCAATCCGGAAAGAAAGCCTCTGACCTAAGCCATAAGTAATTCATTAACAGGATGTATTGTCATTTAAGTAATCATTAATGGTAAAATATCCTTAAAAACCTTTTTTTATAATATATTATCTGATAAGTTTTGAATGTTTTCTGGGAGTTTGCTGTTAAAGATTAAAAGAAAAGAAACATTTTCATAAGATTTATTTATTCTTCTCAGTCTACATACAGGAAGAATAAACTTATGTTTGTTTCTTGTATTTCCCCCATGTACATACATTACAAAACTTTATGAATTGTTTGTTTGGTTTCTATGAATCTCTCTCGTCTTAAATTCTGTTTACTCGAGGCGAACCTGAGTTTAATCCCTAGTGCCCGCAACAATAAAATTGCCAATTTTTTAATTGAAATTTTAAGTCTTTATTTAACATGCTCTGTGGTGACAGACAATGTCATGAAGAAATCTTCAAAAGAGAAATAATATTTCTAAGATATATGACGTGCGCACACTAGGGCCGAGTGTCATACTAGTGGACTATGCCCAGCAGTGGGATAATTTAAAAATAGACTGTTACTTTATTAATTAAATATCTTGAATTGTTACAAGAATTGAGCCTTAAAAATAGATTTGCTTTAAAGTGTCTTTTTTAAGTATTTCTAAGAATTATTTTTAAAATATCTGTTTTACTGACCCTAAACTGAGGTGCAACAATTGTCTTTTAGTTTTCTTTAAAATTAACTGTTTTAAAATCTGTAAAGAACATTACATTTTAACCAACTTCCAAAATGGAGGAGATTCTCAAACAGATGTTTATATTTTTGGTATGCATGTTTCGACGCATGTTTTTTGATTAAAAGACATGCATACAAAAAAAAAATATAAAAAAGTATTTTTAAAATCGGTTATGAATGATTATTCATAACCGATTTTAAAAATACTTTTTTATGTATACTGCTGAAATAGTCCCATAAAATTTTTAGAAAAGTCGGTTCAGTAAGTTTGTCTTTAGAATATTTAAGTTCACGTAAATTCGTTCTTTGTAAATAAACTTTTAGCTGCTTAAAATGTATTGTTTTGTGTTTGTTGGAGGTCCACGGGGCAACTATTTGCCGGGCGGCAACGACCGCACGCTCAGACGCCACGAACAAAACCAGGAAACGGAAAACAGTGAGTAGAGGACAACAAATACTTTTTTTTTCAATATTTGGAAAACCTTCCAATATCGTAAAAAATAATTATACCTCACAAACTTCTGAAATAAATTTATAATAATATCATAGTATGCAACTACGAATCAACGACATTGATCTCGAGTTGTCCAAGAGAAAAAATCTTTTTTATGGATGAAGCACAAAAAAATATTTGGAAAAAAACTGAATATGTTTTAGTTAGCAAAAAATCATGTGCATAATTTTGGCTATATTGTAGATTTTTTTACAAGCCAGGCTGCCTAACGTCTTAATCAAAATTCTTTTTTTATTTGAATAATTAATCAAGTAAAAGTAATACTTATTTTTAAAAGTATTTAAAAAATAAGTATTATTTTTTAAATATCTGTTTTCCAGACCTAGGTAGGGTATTTTATGATTTGACAGCTATGACGCTGCTATATGGCGCGGTATCATGAATATTCTTTGTTGACTTGCACTAGATAAATTTTCTCTAATCGTTTTGCATGTCCTAGAAGCCTCACACAACTTGGTAAAGATTCAACCCCAATCAGCAAGAAAAGCTTTCACACATTACCAAATTATTTTATTATTGCATTTATCTACTACAACTTGTTCCTTGTATATATTCTAAATTAAAATGTATTGTAGAAAATCACAGCTAGATTTGTTTATCAATATATTTAATATATGTAAAATATTACGCAGATAGATTACACTTTGTACTCAATTGTCATCATATTTATAAATTTTAATTTTATTACATATTTATGTAATAAAATATGGGGCATAGTTTTCGACCAAATTTTCAAATAAATAGATGAAGCGTGGATACGAAGAACAAATGGCCAGCTGGCGTGGTAGATAGACACGTAAATGCGGCCACGCGCGCCGTGTCCGCTAGGATGCCCATGACTTTCGTAAATAATTACTCAACTTT
>JAOCPS010000002.1:901179-919486 GCA_025505425.1 Graphium colonna | reverse complement strand
GGTGGTACTTCCCCGGACGAGCGTGGCCGTAAAAGTGCAGCAAAAGCTGTGAAAGGGTGTTATGCTCTACCACCTCAGCTCATTAATCAGCTGTTTAAAAACAGATCACAGCAGCAGGCGCGACAATTGTCTGAATTTTTTTAGTTTTGATTGTATATGTGCTTCTGAGCAGATAATGCACCATTTTGTCCAATATGCGGCATCAATTGTGAGTTATCTGTGTTTAAAACGGTATTAAAAATCTTAAATCTTTAACAGATGGTGATCTTGGAGCCTATGGTGACGCTAGGAAAGCGTTCATGAAGCAGAAGCATCGCATGGTATGGGAGAAGCGCAATGGACCTCTTTCAGACCAAACTAAGTGAATATCTGAGCCAGTTATCTGTTAGGTAGATGTAACAGCGAATAAAACGATATAAATAAATTCTAGCGCATATTTATTCCGTTGTTTTAATCGATAACCTATATGCTGCATAGCGAGCCTTATTTTTTTTCTATGGAAAGGATGACAAACGAGCATACTATTCAAGGGATGTTAAGTGATCCATCTGCCCATGGACACAAATAACATCAGATTTGCGTGTACGTTGTCTACCTGAAGAATTGGATAAAATGGGTTCGGTAAGGATGGGTCGGGAACATATGAAGTGTTTGGAGGGTAACGGAAGCGAGAAGGAATGGCCATCTGGCAACCCCGATAGTCATGAGTTTTTTATTTTATGCTGATTGTGTGTAGTGTGTAGGGCGGAGGTACTTTTCCGGGCGAGCACGTCCGCAGAAGTGCAGCAAACCTGTGAAAGGATGCCATGATCTAACACCTCAAAATGTCTAGATGTTTGACAATTTTATTTTTCTTTCTTTTACTCGATGCTCCATTTCTGTGGATTCTTGCCCTTTCTTTGGTTGACATCGGATATTGCTTCGAGATTTTTTTAATTATAATAGTAAATCTCGAATGTTAATAAAGTTATTTTTGCCCAAAAATACTTCAAACGTATGATCGACTTGAAATGTGCTACCTCCTTGTTTTGCGTTCTGTGGCTTTTCTACTTGGACGCCAGTCGCTCCGTGTACGAAACTGATATTCAGGTATATTAATATCTGGTTGGATTAGGAACCAACCCCAATTAATATAAGGCTAGAAATAAGAAGATGATGTAAGAATCTCCAGTTGGCAGAGAGAAGAAACTTCTTTTACTATACACTGTTTTCGTAAAATTAAGTATATTTACAATACGAGGTAATCTTGATAAGATATAATTATCATATTATAGTAAATAGTATTGAAGTAATTCCGAACTATCTATATATTATAAGCAAACTGAAGAAATTTTTTCCCAACTTATTTATATAAATAGACTGGTATATAATGCCTATGGCTTCATAAGTGACATGGAATATTTTTTTTTATGGAAATAAAGACAAAGCAGCAGACGGTTCACCTGATGGTAAGGGATCCCGTCGCTCATAGACACGCAACACCCGGTGAGTCGCGAGTGCGTTGTTAAATTTGAATACTTTAGATTATACAGGTTTATTGGATAGGATGGGTCGGGATGAAGGATTTGGAGAGAATAAGAGTGGGGAAAGTAAAGGGTAGACATGGCCATCCGGCATCTCCAAAAGTCTTGTATATTTTATTTTATGTCGACTTTCTAAAGAGCGGTGGTACTTCCCCGGGCGAGCGTGGCCGTAAAAGAGCAGCTAAGCTGTGAAAAGATTTTATGCTCTTCCACCTTTAAAACTTTTTGTTTAACGCCTATCCAAAAATCAACACTCAGTTTAGCAATATAAGTAGTTTTGGGTTCCTACCACTATAGTCGCCGCGTTACCAACTGAGTCGTGCGGCCATCATAGAGAAAGGTAATATGTTGTAGTGTTGAAATTAATACTATAGATAGGTATAGTATGAAAGGGTATCAAAAAGTGACAACCCTGACGTCTCTTTCTAGAGCACAGATGATTTATAGCACCGCGGGCAGCGAGTGTTTGATGTAACTATAGTACCAGATATTCCTGTACAATAAATCTTGTTACTCAAAAAATAAGTAACGTCTGCCGGCACTAATTATCGTAGCTCCATATAACAGTAATCCGATTCAGCTAAAGAAAAATCTGACGTTGGAGCGACCGATTTAATTATGCTCATTAGAAGCACAATTATTTTTAGCCCACCATTACCAACACTGTCACAATGACTACCTCGTAGGGCACTGACCGACCCCCAGTTTGTAAAGTACTCGACTTCACCCCTAGGCCACGGAAGCCGTCGCGTATAATGCTAATTAAATATCATACAGGTTGACTGGTGGATTACGTTCAATACTTAATGATGCTATATGTAAGATAATAGAAAGTTAAATAATTAATTACGGAACGCATGGCCAACCTAGCGGATCGATGACCTATGCCAGCTCTCCATATGTTCAACTACCAACTATGATGTCCACGCTTCAATTATTACAAAATTTCTTCTAAAACTGCGCCCGATTTTATTGTACAGGATGACTGGACTGGATATGAAGAATAAAAATATTAAAAATAAATATGATTGATTTACCACAGAGTAAACATATTCTAAAGTTGAAAAAATAATTACGTAATTTATGCTCATCTGAGCGGACACGGCATGACGGTAGAAGAAGGCGGAGAAGCAGGTAAATGCCCTCGCGCGTATATACTGTATTCGACGAATGCATTAGTTGTCAGGTTATTTGAAGGCACTGAAATCCTTTAATGACTGCCAAAGACGTTCTCGACAACCGGGACCGACTTTTTACACGCCTATCCGACGCATGGATCATCTATCTTTTCGGGCTATCGGGTGATCAGTCTGCATTGCCCTAAACCAACCAAGAAACTGCAACACAAAGTTGTTGTTCCCCCCCGGGATTCGAACTTACGACCTCCGGTTTGAAAAGCAAGCGCCTAGACCACTAGGCCATGGGGGCGGTTACACTGTATAAAGTAAGGTAAAACAATAAAATAAATATTCGAAAAATAACATTTATTTCCAACACTACATTCATATACATGCATTGACAAATTTCTACTCTCAGACACATTGATTTACGAGTTGGAACTACAACAAGAAATTAAAGATCACAGAGATATGAAGACGTAGAAAAAAACACGCTTACATCTTCTTTTTACTGCTCTTAAAATATCTTAAATGTCTAATCTTAATCTTATACATTTAAAACTTTGTTATTGGTCACAAAAATAAAAACAAATAACCTTAATAATGTACTTAAAATATATTTGCTAGTCTTAAGAAATTCAATTTTAATTCAATATTATAATACTTTGAATGGTTCAAATGAGATGGTAACACTGAAACACAAATATTCTAACACTGTCAATGTTCAAATATTGAATAATATTATTTTTAAAAAAATCAAAGAGTAATCGTTTCTTTCTTAAGACAAAGCCGTATACTAAACAGATTGGACAGACGGTTAACAGAGTTGTAGCAACAATTTTAATACCTAAAATGCAAACTGGCAGTGTTTCTATCTCATCTTCATTAAAATAGATTGGCATTTTATAGCACAAAACCTTATATGCAAGAGCCTGCTTACATGATCGAAATAAAAAAAAAATCCAACAAAAATATCATTAATCCATGTTGACGCCGGCCAAAAAAATATTATTTCTAATATATAATTAAAACCATTGCAGGGAAATGTTCAAATGTATTTTATATAATGTACCAAATTATAGAATATTTTATGTACATTTACATAAATAGAAATTTACTGGATAATTTGTGGCGGTCTTGGTACGTATCATATCACAGGTGTAATATTTTGATGCTTGATTACATTGAACATTTTGTACAAATATATTTACAAAATAATTACAATTATCATAATAGAAAAATAAGTTACATTTAATTTGGTTTTTTTTTTAACATCAATAATTTGCGCGTATCCGATATAAAGGCCAATATTTAATAATAAAAAAGTTATTAAAATCTGCATACAAGGTGACTGGAAACGACGCGATAGAAAGAGATCGCATTTAGTATTCTAAGAATATTTCAACATGTAAAATACTCGTTAAATAGATTTTTTTTAATCTAGTAAAGTCCAATTTTACTACTAAAAGTTTCTTTACTGGACACACACATTTTCAACACTTATTTTTTTTAAATAGTCACAAATGTTTGCGACTTAATTTTTCTTCACAGATAGTGAATTACTTTGGACACATCAGTATTGGAACAACAATATGTACATTATAATTTAAAATTAAAATCGACCAGTGAGCAACTATATCTTATAACTACACATAAACACACTATACAAACCCACATTACAACTATTTCTATATATGTCTGTGCTCAACCGATCGGAGGTCTTTCTTAAACAAATGTGAAGACTGACCGATCGAATATTTTAATCTAAGAGAGAAATAAAACTAATTCCGTTTACACACACACAAAAATAGTTGCTCAAACTAACATCAACATGGACGACGATATTTTTTTTTTCGATTTTCAACAAAACTATTGCATTTTAGGCACAAGCAAAAATCAACGCAACACTGTGTAATTTTACTGTTTTTTCTTTCTCTTTCAAATTATTAAAAAAAACCTTTGAACATCTATAATTGACTCTCAAGTTGTTGCGAGTGATTAAGAATTATCGAACTTAGTTCGTCCACAGTAGAGCAGTTTTTTTTTTTAAATAGCAAATATTTCGTACAAATGTTTCTTATGTTATTATTTTAGTGACTTACTGTAAGCTATATATACGTGGCAAGTTTAAAATGTCTCATTGCATCTTAATTACTAAGTGAAAAAAAAAATAAGTACTATTTATATTTTTGGAGGAAAATGGTAAAAACCTGTGTGCCCCAAAGTGGACGATACAGTAGAAGCGCATTTACATTCGTTTTTCACAGCAATAAAATTCCACTATAAAAAACATTTAAAGAATGTAAAACGTCATCTAAAATTACATAAATTCGAACAGTGATATTTATACGCCACTTTTAAAATTTACAATAAAATTACAAGCGTGTACAATACCGTTCCTACTAATGTTAACACTCCACAATTAAAAATCTTATGTAAAGCCAAAATTGAAATTAACATAAAATATACTTATAGAATCAATTGAGATCATATATCAAAGGATAAAATTCTTCTCATAAAAATTAACATTTCATATGATTATTGTACTTTATAGGGGACATTCGAAAAATGTTATAAGCGCTCAATTATCACATAATACACTTCCGCACTCTCCTTTACATTACCTACAATAAACATTCTGAACTTCCTCGAGAAAATGATATGTACTGTGTAAATGCTATTGACACATAAATTAAACAATTATCTTACACAAAACTGCAAAGAAAGTAAATTGGTCAAATCAATCACTATGGAAATCAAAATACTGCTATATTAGAATCAAAACAAACTTACTCGGTATTATAAAGCATATAACTTAAAAGTACTTTTGTTTCAGTCATAATAAAGCACATTTAAAGCTCCATAAAGAAATATATATATATATATGTATACAAAAAATGTCAAAGGATAAAAACCAGCGGGATTGACTAAAATTTATCGAATGTACACAATATTAAAATATAAATTTTAGACAATCAACGATTTAAAAAATAACAAAACGAAATAAAAAAAAATACTATAATACAGGTACACACACAAAGGATACAGAAAAAAATATAAATTACAGTTTCACGCTCAAAGAAAAGAAAAAAGTGACTATTTTTTCATTTAAATAAATAAGCTTTACCGACTGTTGCCATCCATCACTATGTATAGGGAATTAAATTTGTAAGCAGCACTTGATAACATTTTACGAACGCATATACTTTTCACTTATAACCTAAATAAAACACACAAAAATATACACCATCTAAAACATTATTGTTATAGACATCACATTTCTTAGGACACTTGGTATCTTGTCTTGTTGATAAAAAATTCGTTGCAACCCTTGACACGATGCCATTTTGCATTTTCATCGTAACGATTTCGGCACGCATGCAATTTTTTTTTTATATTATTTTGTTTGTAGAAAGGAATGCATATTCAAAATTGCGATAGGAATGGTCACTATGCCGCGTCGAACTGCGCTGCTAGGCGAGTACGACCTGTAGAAAAAAAATTAAATTGTCACATTTACACATTTTAGGTTTATTTTAAGATTTCAATTCTACTTTTATTTTTAATTAAAAATAATATACCTTAATATACCTTAATTTGCAAACCAGCTATCTAAATTTGAGTAATTTTGTCAGGGTAACCATAAATTATTGTAATAATTTTCAAACTAAATACAAAAGAGAATCAAATTCAACGCGATAATGAAAGGTTTTTGAATAATTATTTATTTAAAGAATAATGATAATTCTAATAAATAAAATTCTAATAAAATAAATTTTCGAACTCCACATTTTTGACAAAGGTGGAGTTAGCTGGATTGTGTTAATTGATAATGATTTGGTTAACTGATATACAATAAATTATTGTATTATTTTATTATACACAGTATCGAACATAGGTAAAAGCGTCAAAGAAGTACATGACACTGTTTTTTGTTCAATCATACATGCAGGATGTAAGGGTTTTGCTAACACTCTATATAGGGTTATATTTGTATATATGTATGTTTTTTTAATATTTTTAAATAAAATTGACAAACATCAAAAGTAAAAAAAAAACATTGTGGCACATTATATATCTTTTGAAAGGTGTCGTAGGATGGTGTTTAGAAAAAAGTCAATTGCAAATTTGAATGACAGTTAGAAGAGAAAGCTTCCGACCTAACTCAGTATAAACATTCAGCCCTGTTTGGGATTGGTAGTAAAGTTGAATAATATTTATTGCACTTGATGTTAGTAATGTGGGATGTATTTTCAACTTACGTTTCTCTTGGGTGAGCAGAGCCGTTGGTGTTGGCAAGGCGCTGGCCGGTGGGGAACACCAAATATTGTTTCTTGGCGACTCGAACACGCGTGATCCCTGAATCAATAATAATAATATAAATTTTTATTATTTGTACATACATAAAAACGGAAATGAAAATATATTAACAATATTAAAGCTAGGGGCAAACGCTAACAACATTATAAGTATGCTTCATGTATTCTCTTTCTTCCTTTCTGAACCCTAAATATCCCCCTTTTTACCAATGACATGTTTTATGCAATATCTAAAACTGGTCTACATGAATCCCCAAAGTGGGCGCTAGCGCCCCCTGGGTGGCGCCGAACCTCTCGCGTTCATCCAAGACAGTGGTTTAAATAAGTCTCTAGCGCTCTTTCAGATGATATTTTTATTTTATAGGTTTAAACATTTTTAGGGTGGCGCTAGATATTTCTTTACCTAGAAAGGACCAAAAAATTTTCTGAACTAGTGTGCTCTATAATAAGGTATAATTATTTTCACAAAAAATTGCGAACCGGATTCAAACGCCGTAGAAGTAAACATACAAAATATATTTTTTTCAATTACCTGATTATAAAAATTACATGGGAGCACCTTTAAATTATAATCTTTCAAATAAAAAAAAATTATTTCGAAAATCGGTTCACAAATTGCGAAGAAATCGGACCACATACATACATAAAAACATACATTCCAATTGAGACTCTATTCCTTTTTGGAGGTTGGTTGAAAAGGGCTTTACCAACCTTTTGTCCGGGCGGAGTATCGTGCACAGAGTAATCCTCGTGCAGAGTAGCACGCATCGGGGGTGGCATCACCACGCCGGAACAGAGAGTCCATTTGCCTCCGTCAGAATTCTTGAGAGATGAGACCTCGGAGAATAGGGCGCGGTAGTTGCGCAACAGGTCGGATACGCTCTCCACGCCTGAGGAGAAACGAGATTAGTAAGTGAAGAGTAAACAGCACATTTTATAATTTTTTAATGAAGATATAGGGCATAATGGCAACTTTGGTCATCATAGAAATATTTTTATGATTTCAAAATTTACGATGCATTTCTTTAACGCCGTGCATGACATAATTGGAAATTGATAAATGTTGTTACAAGGTCAAGAGTTCTTAAATCATCCACAGCAAACATCGGCCATGGTGGCCAATCAAATAACTGCAAGCAAATACAGTGTTCGCACAAACGGTTCAATACTTTAAGACGTTATACACGGGGATCATATTTGACGAATAAAAATATTATTAAAAATAAATAATTAAATCCAACTGTGTACACATAATCAAAAGTTAAAAAAATAATTGCGTAATTTATGCTCATCCGCACAGTGAGACAGAAGGCGGACGGGCTCACGCGTACCAACTGATCACAGCCACCACACTTTATTCATTTATTGGAAAATTTGCAACAAAACTATGACCCTAATTTTATTACATAAATACGATGACCACTGAGTTCCGTGTGCTGTCTTTTAATATCGTAGGTGACTCACCAATCTAACTGTATATTGGTCACTCATGTTTGATGGGACTCATGTATATTTGGCAATCAGAAAGGAATCAGATACAAGACTACAATGCATGAAACAATTTATTTAAGCAGAAAATGATTAAAAAAACTCTTACCCATATCAGCGCAAGGGAACGATGGCTCGTATCTCTTAGTGTACTGCTTGAAGACATCCACTGCCGATATGGGAGTCGCTTGCTCACTTACAATCTGAGCCACGCGCCAAATTGTGCGCCATTTTGGAGTCAGTCTGACATGGCGTTCACTCGTTTCTATCACTCCGGACGAAGCCAATTTAAGCAAATCCGGCTCCTCGTTGCGCAGACGTCTGAATGCACTGACAAAATATTCCTCAGTGGAGCCTCGTGCCACGCTCCTATCGGCCGACAGTACTGCACAGGCGGCCAAAGCTGCGTTCGCCAATTTCGGAGCATCACCAGTCATGTGCACCACTCCGCCTTCAACAAAACCACCAGCCGCTGACACCAATTCCTCCAAACTTGTCGCGTTCAGCACATCGGGCAGCGGAGGTGCACCGAATCTCGAAGCGTAAAGCGCTGGCAAGGCTTTAAGCGGCGCAGGAGTGATGGCCTTCAAGCGCTGACACATGACCGCTTTAGCCACTTGCAAGGCGAGACGCACGCCGCGTTCGCCGTTACTCTCACAAGACACTGACACTGTATCCGGTATCAACTCGAATAATTCGACCAGTTTAACACAACCGTAATGGGCTACGCGCAGCTGTCTGCCAAAGTGCGCGTGATAAGCGGGGACGAAGCGGGCGAACTCCATGCGTAGATTGGGAGTGTAGCAGAGTAACTCGACTGCTTGTATGGCGAATTGCGATGTTAGGGCTCGTTCATCGGGGGTCGGGGTGCGCCGAGGCAGAGCGATCGTGTTATCCGGGTACAAGACCACGGTCTGCGGTATGACGGATCGCATGAGCTCTTCCACAGTGCACAGGCCGTAGTCGACCGGCGTGAAAGGTCGCCCGAACGTGGCTTGGTACAGTTGCGGTATGTCCTCCGGAGAGATGGCTCGACCCGGTTGCGCTTTGAGCAGCTTCACGAGGTCGGACGTCCAGCGCCGACTTTGGGCCGAGGCGGAGATGGTTATCACCCGATACGAGCCGGAACCCAGCACCTGGAAATATTTTATTTAAATTATTTAGGCATATATTACATGTGTATATTTTCTGTAAAAGTCATCTATTTCTAATTATAAAAAATATGGCAAAGGAAAAAAATGTAGTTACGGTTTGATTTCAAATGCTGTATCATTGCACAAGACCTTTCCAAGGCCTTTGACACTCTTTCTATACCTCTCCTACTCCGCAAATTAGAAGCATTTGGAATTCGAGGCTTACAACTATCCATTTTTATAAGCTATCTAAAAGGAAAAAACACAGAGCGTTAAAATTAAATCCAGAATAAGCTCCGAACAGATGATTGATCATGGAGTTCCGCAAGGAAGTACTCTTGGTCCTACTCTATTTCTGATTTACATTAACGATCTCTGTAACAAAACGCTAAAAACAGCCTACTTTTTTCTTATGCAGATGATACTGCTCTTATTTTTACAAGAGAAAATCGGACAGAGACCTATAACACAAATATTTATTTGATTGAAATTTACAATATCCTTATTTTAGAAGCAGGTCATGATCAAAAGCTACTACAGTAGAACCTCGATAACTCAAAGCTCGGTAATTTAAAACCTCTATAGCTTCAAAAATAATATGTTCCCTTCCCATCAGAGCCCAAAACCTCAATAACTTAAATAAGTAATCTCTGTATTGGCCCTCAGTAACTTAAAGAAATGTTTCCCCAACCGCTAAAACATACAAATTGTTTGTCAATGAGTCATTTTGAAAGAGCAGTGTAGCACCATAAAAGATAATATATTCTCCTCTCTATTCGACATTGAAAATCAAATCAGTTTAGAAACTGTGAGTTGTTTAAAACAAAAGAAAATCACAGACTTTTTATTAAGACTAAACCGTTTAATTGTTGTTTTATTTTTATGCAACATGTGCAATGTGAATAAGTAAATATGATTATTTAAATTTCTGCATTTTATTGAACCAACTCTTCTGAAATTCGAGTAAAACTAGGAACAAGGGTACAAACCTACATATGTACATACCTACCTCTATATTAACCTATCCCTAACGTAGACCCTTGATAACTTAAAACCTCTATAACTTAAAATATTTTGTGTTTCCCTTGAACTTTAACTACCGAGGTTCTACTGTATAAACATAATGTTCTTCTTCTTCCTAGCCCACAACCCAAATCTATAACCACTTTTCAAATACAAAGTTCTTGTTTCCCCGGGAATTTGAACCAACCAGGTTTGTAAACCAAGAGCCTACACCACTAGGCCACGGAGGCGGAGCTACTAAAAACTTCATAATGAGATAATTTTTAATAACATCAAAACATTTTCATAACTCACCACAATTGTGCTACTGAGAGCAGCGAGCAGATCGGGCAGTTTGGTAAATCCGTAATCGGCAACTCTGCACTGGCGGCCGAAATGATGGTGGAAGGATGGGATGAGCCTGAAATAGCAAAGCTGTTCTTAGCAAATATTTGTATGCAGGGTGACCGGTGAATCACTAACGATATTAAAGCAGATCCACTCGGTACTAGGTTGTCACCATGTTTTAACAGTAAATAGTTAGGTTTAGGCATAGTTTTCGACAGAATTTTTCAATAACTAAATGAGTAATCATTTCTTTCTATACTATTATTAAAATAAACTGAAGTTTGTTTGGCTGAAAGCTCTTATCTCATGAACAACTCATCTGAATAGAAAAATTCTTTTTATCTTATGCGTGGCCATTTATCGAGGAAGGTTTAATGCAATATAACATCAAGCTATGACCAATAGAAGCGGAGCGCCAATGAAACATGCAGAAAAATCGGGGAAAATTTGAGCGGGTCAAACCACACCAATATTCTGTTCCACATATTGTTAAGATTACATTTTTGTGGTGGCATTTGACTGAAGATAATAATTTAAACTGTTAAAATAAATATAATTCAGAATAACTAAAAACACGAACAACAAATATTAAAAAATATCGCAACTATAAATTGAGATATTTTGTTACGTGTAACATCGTTTCAAAGTATTTCCCATACAATTCTGTAAGACGTTTAATTAGCATTATTCCGGGAAAAAACTCCTAACAACCTGCAAGCAAATATGTGAGCGCATGCATAAGCATGTGTAAAGCACCTCCCTTTCATCCCATACTGGTGTAAGGTTAACTATCTGTATGCTGGTGAGGGATTCTATTGTGCTAAAGCATAAAGATGAAAATTATGTAGTAATTATTTCAATAATCTTTCACAACATACCCTCCATAGATTTGATTTTTTAACAAGGAATTTTATTTAAAATTTGAAAGTATGAAATTTCCTTTACATATATGTTCTTTTCACAATCGGTCATAGAGATGTAGAATGCAACAGAAACTATGATGAATCGATTTTTCAATTTTATCAAATATTTGCGAAATCCGAGTTTTCTTTACCAAAAGAACTTCTGTAAGAGTTTAAATAATAAGTATATATATACAGCAAATTGTACATATTCCATATAAGCATTGTCCTTTCATGCTCCTTAGTCCTTAAAATTTCATTAAAAGAGTGTTCAAAGTTTTCCTTAATATGTTTTTTTTTGGCACGGGTATCATCGCTACTGGCCTGAAGTCCTCTGCAGCTCCGATGGCCTTGAGGCTTAAGAGTAGCTAAGCTCTGGCTCCCGGAGGAGCCTCGGCTCAGGCCGCCACTCTACTCGTGTTACCGGATTGTGTTCATGTGTTAATATAATAATAATAAACAGAAACTAACTTGCTGAACGGTATGGAGCATCTTGGCGCGGTTTTGAGCAGGTCGATGAGCTCGCGTTCGAACAAAGCCAACATCGGCTCTAGTGCGGGCGCGGTGCGAGGCTTCTCGCGATCGCCACTCGAGCGGGACGTGTCGCCTGTGAATTTAATGATGTTTATTATTTATTTCATAGATGTGCTACCTTGTTCTATTAGTGTAGTTAGTCACTGGCTCCTAAGGGTTGGGAAATTTTATTTAATTATTTTTATACACTTTATGCACAAGAGAATCAGACTTAACACCACTAGGTGCTCTCTACCAGTCAACCAACAGATAAGCAGAGAAAGTAAGGAGGTGCGATAAGGCCAAAAGATTTTTAATAGCAAAGCAACCAAATGCAAAGGATTTTTTTTTTAAAATTGAATGATAATTTTAAAAATTAGCTTATTTTGATAAATGTACTACAAACCTAATCCGCTTTATCATAGTAGATACAAAAACTATAAATAATGTATACACAATGGTAGGTTTTGTTTCCTTCTTTAAAGTTTGATTTAAGCTAATATGATGATTGGTCTTTCCTCCATGTATTATCATAAGATTTATAAATAATTCAGTTCAATTGTTGTGTGAAGATATGGCAGGATTGATAAGCCTTCATAGCCTAGTGGCATGGGCTTTACTTTACAAAATGTGTTGAATCTTAATTGGGTTCGGATCAACCAATTGCCCAACTGGAAATTTAGATGATTTATGCAGCGGATGGGGATGCCGATCAGTCGGTTCCAGTTGTCGAGAACACATTTGGCAGTTATTATAAGATGTCAGTGTCTTTAAATATTGTGACAACTAATCTGTCATTGGGATCCTGTTTTTTCCTTTGGGTTGCAAATGTCAGATGCCAGTGGCTTTGTGTAAAAATAAATAAAGTCCTCCTGACCGAATTACGGGTATGGCAGCCAATCTCATTTAAGATAAGCCAACTGCACAGGAGATATTATTTTTGCACTCTCTGTGCCTTTACTCACATAGGCCGATGGGACGGATATCCGACACGGCAGACGTAGGACCGACTTTTTTACATGCCCATTCGTCGCATGGACCATCTTTCTTTTCAGGCAATCTATATATCTAATAAACAAAAATACAAAGTCACTGTTTACAGGTTTACAAAGCCAGGGCCCATACCACTAGGGTACGGAAACGGTCGTGTGTGTAAAATTATTCAGGTAATATTTGGTTGGATTGAAAGCTGACCCCGAGTCACTTTGAAATAAGAAGTTGAATCAGCAAAGACATTGTTTTAAATTAATCCAGTAATACTCACTCTGATTGCAATTGGTGGGCGGAGTATCCGACCTAGCAGTGCGCCAGGTGAGATGTCTCGAGGGCATGTCCCTCACTTCAGCGTTGGGCACACTGCGCAGCAACAACTCTAGAGCCACTCCCCGACGAGGATCGGCTATGAGCGGAGGGAACATGGCCTCGTAGCACTCCACGAAACTGTCAATACGATAAGTTTATTAGTTAATGCTCCGCTCCTATTTGTCATAGCGTGATATTATATAGCCTAAAGCCTTTCTCGATGAATGAGCTTTAGAAAACTAAATTTTCTTTTAATTTGAACTAGTTCTTCCTGAGATTAGCATGTTCAATCAACCAACCCAACGATAAAACAAATAACACTATAGCTTTATACTATTAGTATAGATAAAAAAATGATGTTATAGAGTACATTTCTTCGTCTGAAATCCTGGACAAACTACACGAGAAGATTTGCGTATGCATTGCCAGTCCAGGAATTTGAATAAAACTGTATAATTTTGTTACTTTACTACATCTATAGTCAAAAGAAAGATTATTGAGCTACTTAACATTCCTTTTTGCGGTATGTAAAATAGAGATCAAAATACTCTTGATGTATGGGTGGATAGTATGTACTTTTATTTATAAAGCATTACTCTGTTAAAATGTTCTGTTAACATGAACATTTGAATATCAATCTTACAATTACAAAATTATGAACTTGCTTTATTGTACAAATATTTCAAGATATTACTGCAAAATTGTATGAAATGAAATTGAAGCTAAAATAATTTTTGTGATTAATAAGACATCCAAACATCAAAACAAATCTTAATTATATTTAAAAACACATGGAAACAAGAGTACTAACTCATATTGCCAACAAATGAAGCGAACATTCCTCAACTCTGACTCAAATCACCATAATAATATTTCAACTCTAACATTTAACATTTTCAATTCTAACATTCCAACGCTTATTACAATCACTCACCTCAACAACGGCACTATCCCTCCGTGGCTCTCCAACAGTGCCTGAACATTGGCCGCTAGGGTCGATATCTCCATATACACCGGCTGCAAAATCCTACTGCCATCCTCATGTCCCGTCCCCAAAGTTGCATGTATATGGCACTTCCACGGTGCATCATCACCTTCCGCTGCCACCGGAGTTAGATCCACCAATTGGACCATACGACCAGAACCTTCATGTACAACCACCGTGTCTTTCACTCTCGCTATATCAGATGTAGTCAACGCACAGCAATGGCGACTGGCGTAGGCATCTCTCAAACGCAATAGAGGCAGCGAATGGTTCTGTTGGTCCAGTAGTATGGCTCTCAGACGGGCTCTCAGGACTTCTAGGTTCGGTGCCGGGGAGGGTCTTCCCAGAGAAAGTTCCAGACGTCGTCCCGCCCACTGGTTGTCTAGGCGTCGCTTGTGCACGCGCGATATGGCCAGACGGGCGTCCCACTCGGAACGGAGCAGTACGCTCGCCAGAGGGCCTTCGCCGGCAACCCATACGGACACTCGAACTACGGGCACGTACTGGTTGAACAGCTTCGTTAGCAGCTCCTGTGTAACAAACAAGCACACTGAGTATTGAAAATAAGTGGTGATATATTAATTAATATTATTTCAGATTATAAAATCCATAGTGTTAATAATTTTAAAATGAATATCTAAAAACTATATATTATCTATTAACAAATATTATTACTTGTAGAACTTCAGGCAATGCACTATTTGCACATAAAGTAAAAAGGTTATATATATATTTTTAATTTCTACATTTAATTTTTTTTATGAATGTCATAAATTATTTTTATCTTTTTCTGATATTCGGCATAAATTAAAATTCAAAATACATTTATTCATGTAGATGTTTTGTGTTCTTATAGAATGAGTCAAGTTTGTAATGAAGCTATTACTAAATCTTTAACCAGATTATGTTGATCTGTGCGTCAGATGGACATGTAAAAAGTCGGTCCTGCACCTGATCTCTCTCGGGTCATGTGGGATATTCGTCCAAACGGGCTAAGACAGTAAAGGAAAAAGGATTGCACCTTAATCTGCGCGCACGCTCATTCGCTATATCTCCTGCGTATCTGGCTAAGAATTTTGACAACAGCCTCCCGCCCAATGTTCGGAAACCATATCTGCAGTACTATACGTTCATAAGACGGTAGATTCGCCACAATCAACTTAGCGTCCCATATGCCATAAAATTCTATCAGTAACCCCTTTGTATAAATCAATACAATTAAAAGGGACTGGTCTGTTCGGTATGAGCTGATACAATACATATTATGATCCTATACAAGCTTGAAGCACTAACTCATAAGGCGGCAGATTCGTTACGATGAATTTATTTGCCTATGTACTATATAGTCTACGTGCTCTCTTTAATATGTTTGTACTGTTCTTAACAATATGTAAGTACTGTTTTGTTTGGCATGTAAGTACTGTTTCGTTTGGTATGTAAGTACTGTTTTGTTATGTATATGTGTACTGTTTTGTTTGGTATTTATGTACTGTCTTGTTTGGTATGTAAGCACTGTTTTGTTTGGTATGTAATACTGTTTTGTTTGGTATGTGGGTACTGTTTTGTTTGGCATATAAGCACTGTTTTGTTTGGCATGTAAGCATTGTTATGTTAAGCATGTAAGTACTTGTTTTGTTTGGTATGTAAGTAGTTTTGTTATGTATATGTGTACTGTTTTGTTTGGTATTTGTGTACTATCTTGTTTGGTATGTAAGCACTGTCTTGTTTGGTATGTAAGTACTGTTTTGTTTGGTATGTGGGTACTGTTTTGTTTGGCATATAAGCACTGTTTTGTTTGGCATGTAAGCACTGTTATGTTAAGCATGTAAGTACTTTTTTTGTTTGGTATGTAAGTAGTTTTGTTATGTATATGTGTACTGTTTTGTTTGGTATTTGTGTACTGTCTTGTTTGGTATGTAAGTACTGGTTGTATATTTATTATGTATTGATTTGTTCATTATGTAGGAATTAGTTTGATTGGCATGCAGCTATAAGTCAGTTACCAATGTACTATCTGCAGCACCAGAAGCTCGTAGAATGGCAGATTCGCCATTGTATACTCAGTGGCCTATGTACAATATAAACTAATGTTTTATTTGATAAGTAGGGACGTTATCATTTGCTACGTAAGTAGTATTTTGATTGGTTTGTAGGTATTGATATGTTGCTCACGCAGCAGTTTTTTACATGACGTCATACATACCTGCAGCAGCAGTGGCTCGTAGGAGGGCAGGTTGGCCACGGTGAGCTCTGCGGCCTCGTCGTCGCTGTGCTCGCTGAGGCTGGAGCAGTTCCAGGGCGACGCAGCGCGGCTGGCCTGCCGCTCCTCGCTGTTGGACGACGAGCAGGCCGACCGGTCCAGGTTCACCGATCCTGATGATTGACAATTTAGGCTCATTTAGAATGTTTCATTCATACAAAACGCAAGGACCATTTGATTTGGAAAGATTTCCAAGTTAAAGTTAAAATTAAATCTTAAATTGAACCGGTTCTTTTCAGGTCAGTAGCTATCCTTCCGAACTGGTGGTTATTTTTGATTACAGCCATTAAGCAGGTGATATCACTGTTATATTGAGTAAAGATATTTTGTATATATGTAATATCACTTTTGTCTGAACAACATGATATCTATAGCAAAGTCTTGATGTGCATTTCATTTCATACAACGACTTTTTCACCTATTGATGTAATCCATCTCGAAGCAAGAACTGTTTGAATAATATAGAAAAGAAACTATGAAAGAACAATGCCTATTTTTATATGGCAAACCGTACCAAGTAGTATCAACTTCAAACATGTTTATTTGGAGACTAGACTTATTATATTAACTACTACAGAAGTTATTTTCGTAAAAAAACCCCGGCTATTGATTCATAGAAAATAGCTTCTATTGCATTCTACATCACTGTGACAGATTGCACAAGCGTCATGTAGGTAAAGCGAAATTCATACTTTTATACTTTAAATTGAATTCCACGCTTAAAATCATATCGATAAAGCCAAAAGTCTTAAAAAAATATGAATATAATTACTATATAATTTTGATCTTGGTGCAAGAGAATTCTTGGTACTAGTTTAGGGCTTGTTTTCAATTATTTATACAGATCTTAATTAGTGAATCAATTATTTCAAAATTAAATAACTTCAGATTAGACTTTAATGAACAATAGCTTACCATAAAACTCACACGAACCGATTGTACAGAATTATTAGTAAGTACCTAACGATATTAAATGCTCGCACTCGGTACTCGGTTGTCATTATATTTATGTAATAAAATTAGAGGCATAGTTTTCAACTAATTTTCTAATAAATCACTGATGTGCGGTCACACAGCGCGGCACCTGATCGGCAGCGCGCGCGTCCACCCACTCGCCTCACCCCCAACCCGCGCAATGATCACTCGCATGAATATACGCTGCGACATTTATTATTTTTTCTTTCGATTATGTTTACACAGTGGTAAATTAATATTTACTTTAAATATTACTGTGTGAAGAATAACTTCACATATTATCCCCGCACACCATCCTCGAGTGTTGAAAGTGATTTGCCATTCACCTATATTTAGACAATCTAAAAAATAAATACACAACTGCATAACATCCTTTCACAGCTTTTGCTGCACTTTTAAGGCCACGCTCGTCCGGGGAAGTACCACCGCCCTTTGTAAA